>JANBTM010000318.1:5687-16614 GCA_027578695.1 Coemansia sp. RSA 1365 | reverse complement strand
CATGGCAGGATCCCTTCAATTTTGTAAATGTTTTTGTTAACGTGTTTATCATAAATATTGACCAGTGTTTACCAAAGCTCATCACTTATTCATGTCACAAAATTCACGCGTAGAAAGCCTGGTGCTATGTATAAAAGCTCAAAAATCACAAGCCACAAAAAAACAAAAATATTAAACTGTTGTTTTAGGCGGACTTGGCAGCAGCCTTCTGCTCCTCCTTCTTCCTGGTCATCAGCAGAGCAGTACCACGCTTGGCAAAGCGCTGGTTGCGCAGAAACTTGGGGTCAACTCCCTTAAGTGAGGGATGACGGTGAGACTGGGGCTTCTTGATACCGTTACGGTGAGCCTTGCTGTTCTGGTTGTGGTTAGTGTGGTTCTTAGATTTGGCCATTTTTGCAGCTACACTTTACAGAATACAAAAGTTACAATTGGCAGCGTTTAGCAAATAGTTGTGGTTTTGAATCAAAACACATGCGCATAAATACAGCTGCTCAGACGTAGACGGCCAGTGTTCACAACATTCCAAGTCTCCAATCTGCTGCCAATATAGCTGAGAGCTATAAAGTAAATGTGGTAGTGGTAGTTGTAGTTTTGTGCTGACACAAGATAACAGCAAGAACTATTGCTTTCTCTGAGTGACAAAAAACCAGCAATACTCAAAGCCCTCAACACGCAACAAAATTGCTTTTGAAATTTAAATGCGGTGCGAATGCAAATTCTTTTGTCCCCAATCAAAGTTCATCATCCGAGAAATTCTTCTGAAGAAACAATTTTGAATGCTGCGTGCCTCACAATAAATGCCCCCGCCTGTATCGCAGCTGTAATGGATACTGCCAAATCCGTATAGTCATAAACGCCGATGGATGCGCATCCGCAAGCCGTTGTGTAATTCTTTACCTTTATCAGAGTGTGACAGACTATCTGAGCGAGAGAAAGAAACCCCACTCAAACAGTCGAAGCCAGCTTTCAGATGCTGCAAATGGAATCGGAAAGTGTGCTAATAAGCCGCGGCTCACTATTCAGTTGCCTCTTATGCGCGGCTCGAGTCATACCTTTTAAGTGGATGCATGAAGTCTTTTGAAAGCAGACAAACCCTGCTTTGTTCGATTATTCTTTTTCAAGTTTATTTTCTTCCATTTATCAGATTGGTTGTCAATTATTTTTTTTCGCTGTGCGTGTAAGCTAAAATGAGCGAGGAAGGTGAGGCTGATTTTGATGTGGGCCAGATATCAGAAGCTCCGTCGGCGTCCTTTGTTACCAAAATTCCGGAAAATAATGAGCAGGAGAAAGACCACTCTGCACCAGGTCCCGAGAAATTTGCTTCAGTACATGGCGTCGGGACAGAAACTGGCACAGAATCAGCAGATATAGGGAACGATCAAATAAAAGCGCACAGCAGAAACGGCGACTATCATGGTGGTACAGAGCAAGACCCGCGGGGACACGTCGAATATGTAGATGGTCGTTCACAGATGTCTAAGTGTGATTCGCGCTATAGGGACGACGAACATTATTATCGTCGTGGAGAGCGCTCGACATCGCGTACTAGTGTGCGCGCTAGTGACTATACGCGACGCGCAACTGAAGTTGACCCAACACACGACGACAGTCGTGCAATGCGTCATAGGGACAGCAGAGTTGACGACGTAGATTATCGCGAAAGTTCATACAGACATAGTCGGTACACTGATCGCGAGCGTGATTCACATCGTGCTGGCTACTACCATAGGTATGAGCGAGAGTCACCGCGGTACAAGCGACGCGAGTTTGGTCGCAGTGCATACTCGCGCTCGGGCTATGGCGAGCGCGAGGAGCTTGGGGAAGAGTACTCAGTTCGTCGTGATATTGACAAGGAGCGTGCAATTGAGGAGCTGCGCTCTCGCGTGCGTGCTACTGCAGATCGTCCAGCTGGTGAAGATATTTCAGCACCACGCAGTGGCTTCATGACGACGCCGCGAGTCTCTTCAAATGCCATGGTTCCAGAAGCTGGGACATCTCCTAGCGTACAGGCAAACGTCCCAAGCGGGAATGGTCAGCCTGCAGATGACACTGCTCCAACTGGTGCGGATAATGAGCCTCCGGCTGATATGGATGATTTGGAAGAAGGAGAGCACATCGAGACCGCTGTTGATGTAGAACCTCAGCGCGAGGCAGAATATGACCGCAATCGGACAGAGATTCCGCTAAGCGGCACCAGTCGTGGCAGCGATAGATATAGCCGCAGCCGCGCTCGCTCTGTTAGAGTAAGCAGTCGTAGTAACAGCCGTAGAAGAGAGTATGCTGGCAATTCCCCTTATGATCCAGATGGTCGCAGATTATCGAGCCGCCGCGATATTTCCAGAGATATTGATGGACCCTCCTATCGCCGGAGATACGATGAGCGCACTGAACGATACGAATATCGATCGCGGGAGCCGTACAACAGCCGATCTGGGAACTATTCGCGGTACGGCGATAACAGCTACTCGACTTGCTATAGCGGCAGACGAAGCCCCGATCCTCGTAGCACCGCTTATCGTCCAGAGCGTCGCAATTACAGTAGTCGCTACGAGCGCTACGATGAGAGCGATCAACGTCGATATCCTCAGGGTGAAGCCAGGAGCTTGGCTCACCCGCATTCTCGATCGCGGTCGCCATTGCCATTGCGCGAGGAGAATCAGCGTTCCAGAACCGAATATGAGGAAAGTTATCGTCGTCGTCCAGGTAGGTCAACTTCCCGCGGAGCGCATAGACTTTCACAGTCGCCCCATGGGCATGTGAGAGGTTTTAGTAATATTGAGAGCCCTTATTATGCTGATCAGGATTATAAGCGCTCTCGATATGGCGATGCACGCTGGGATGAATCAGGCCGCCACTACGATTCGACAGCCACGCATGCTTCTGGCGAATTTGCGACATCAGAAGATGTTGCTTCACGCGTACGTTCTCCGCCACCTCCACCGCCAATGCTACATGTGGGATCTGGACATGGGCAGTCATATGGAAGCGCTAGTCGCATGGAGTCGCCACATTATGAGCACGATTCTATGTATCACGATTACTCTACACGGGCAAATAGGCGGCTGCCTAGGACGCCAATGAGTGCCGCACATGGACAGCCAGACTCGCGTAATGCATACGGGAGCAGATTTGAGTACGAGCACCATAGCCGCAATCCAAGTAGCGAGGGGCGCCACCACCAGAGCTACCACGGCTCGCACGCACCATCACCAAGTGCCAGCAACATGCACCCCGGGATGTCAATTGACGCAGTTCCTGAATTGGGGCTTCCAGCGTATAGCAGCGGCGTCGATCTGTACATTTCTAGAAATTCAGAAACCAACGACTGGCTGGCTGTGCGCGAACAAGTGCGTGAGCAGAGCAAACGCATTTTGGAGATTTCGGCCAGAGCCAGGAAGACTGGGTTTGAACTATCATACGCCAACTGGGGCATGCAGAAGGCCGATAGCCAGGTTCAGCTAGCAACTTGGCAGTTGGAGCGGGCGGAGCATGGACTTGGATTATCAGACCGGACCCTGATTGAGTCTGCTGCTCTCAGTGATCTGTAGACATGCTGTTCTTAGTGGCCTTTGGCAGTAGCGTGCAATCCCAAAACATTATTTCTTTCGCTGACGATGATTAGTAGCTGGTTTTATGCAAGTGTCTTTGAAAAGAACTATAATAAATATGTAACAAAAGCTATACAACTTGTCAATACGCTACACTCTTTGCTTCAATCACTCTATGGCTGCGTATATCACAGTAGGGTCGACAGGGTTTGATGAGCTTGTGCGCACAGTTTCTACACAAGAGTTTCTGCGGGCACTAGCGGGTCGAGGATTCAACCGGCTTATTGTGCAATGTGGCTACAGCGTTAGCTTGTTTAAACCACCACCAACAGAATCAGAGACTTTTGGTATAGCGATGGAGTCGTTTGACTATACAACCTGGCCGCAGCGTCTTGTGGACCAGGCAGATTTAATTATTTGCCATGCCGGTTCCGGGTCGATACTGGAGGCACTCCATAGCGGCAAGCCAACTATTGCGGTGGTAAACCGAGGGCTTGCCGATAATCATCAGAATGAGGTAGCATCAGAACTGGCGATAACTGGGTACCTGGTTGTAGCGGAGCCAAGAAACCTGGCTAGCGTGGTCGCCGAATCCGCGTACGCAAATCTCAGACCATATCCGCGAGCCGACCCGCGTCCAATTGGTGAGATAATTGACGAGGAGACGCTGCTGTAACACCGTCTCTTGCTGGAAAGAACCTTGCATTTGAAGGGCGTCTTATAAGTTTAATTAATGATACTATTTGTCCTGGATATTAAGCCTGGAGCATTGCGATGGAAAGTTCTGCACACAACACCCCTGACCCAGCCTCACAAATTAATTTCGCAGCCGCTAAGCAAGACTCGCATCCGCACGGCCTTTTCTTTCTTTTCTCTTTCTAATATTTGTTCATGAACAATTTACTTTGGCACTGCTTACTACCCACTGCTAACAGTCTTTGTTTTAATAGAATAGTGTTGTATCTTCAGTACTTTGTTTCCAATCTACATTTTTATAATAGCACTGTGTGCAAAATTGAATTTTGTCAAAGTTGAGTACAGCTTGAATTCTGAAGTTTACATTTGTAATTAACGAGAACGAGTTAAAGCATACAATGAAAGGATACTGCAGTCGCGATCCGGAGTGGAAAAAGGCGTTTGTCAAGTACATTGACCAGGAACGCGAGATCACCAACGAGCGGTTTCCATCAATGGCTTTGTCGACTGTGGATCTGGAAGGGCGGCCGGCTGTACGGATGGTATCTCCGCGTGGGTTTGTTGGCGACGGGTTTTTACGGATTTCCAAGGAAGACAAAGGGCAATGGGCATCAGATGTTCTCACGTTCTGCACACATGCACAGAGCAACAAGGTCCAGGAACTAGTAAACACAAACGATGTGCAGCTTGTGTGTTGGCTGCCTAATACTGGCATCCAAATCAGGTGCAGCGGGCATGCACACCTCCTGTTTCATCCAGATAACCCCAACTACTCGACACTATCGCTGGACATCCGCCACCGCGTGTGGCCGCGTGACGGTACCGACGCTGAAAACAAAGAAGAGGAAGAAGAACAGCTCAACAACAAAATGGCAGGTGGTCCTATGGGATTAGTAAACGGCTCAGTTTTGATTGATGACGAGTACATCCGCGAGCAGGCATTCCTTAACCACTCGCCTGTAATACAGGCATGGTACTCGTGGCCAGCACCCGGTAGAGTCAAGCTTGCGGATTCCTCTCTCTACCCGATGAGCATTCCCAAGATTGAGGATAAGGCCGAGGCTGAAAAATACGAAGCCAACGCACGACGCAACTATGTGCTTATCTTCGTTGACGTGAATAAGGTAGATATTGTCAATCTCAAGCAGTCGACGCGAATGCTGTATACCCGGCGCAGCGACACGTCATGGTCGATAACCGAGATTAATCCGTGATTGCGTGCTGCTTAATTCCAAAAGTTAGACGGCGCATCAATCAATAGGCGAGGATGTGTGAATAAATGTAACTCTTCTTTGAAGGTATTCCACAGTCACAGTAAGGCGTAAGTGTGGGTCTCAATCTACCACTTGCCCGCACCAGACAGATTGTAAGTGCAGCACCAGCCAGCATTAAGAATTCGCATGGAGCAGCAAGCTAATAAAAGTCGGCTAGAATTTGTAAACATTGGTGGCACTGGCCAAAACTACTCCACCATAAAGCAATAAACAAGATAATTGATACATCAGTCAATATTGAGCTCAAGAAGAAGGCGCTCAAGTATTTGCATCGATGTGGTCCACTCATCGGGCCAGTCGAGTAGATCTCTAAGCATGCGCACGTAGTCGTGGTCGGCCCAGTATTCCTGGCAGGTAGCTAGCAATCGAAGCAAGCTCTCGATCCGCTCCTGCGAATTGCT
This sequence comes from Coemansia sp. RSA 1365, assembly GCA_027578695.1. NCBI lineage: Eukaryota > Fungi > Kickxellomycota > Kickxellomycetes > Kickxellales > Kickxellaceae > Coemansia > Coemansia sp. RSA 1365. The sequence goes on along the minus strand of JANBTM010000318.1, from coordinate 10,695 downwards.
GACACGATTAACAAGTCTGCTCTCAATATCTCCATCAACCGCCATTGGCTCATCTACTACATCAACGCTCATATGTGCAGTGTCGTGCTCGCCATACTGGTCTTGCTGCGATGTTTTATTCACTCCGCATGTATCCTGAACAACATCCATCTGATCAGTACCATATTCGCCTGCAATGTCGGTATTCTGCTGATACTGTCCATGGCCACCAGGTGTTCTTGGTGCTGCAATGGAGCCACCACGACTGCGCTGAGGTGTGGTGTTTCGACTTGAGTTTGATTGCGCTGCAGCTGAGGCGGCGGCCTGTGCGGCAGCTAGCGCAGCGGTTCCAGACGTTGTCATAATCGGCGTGGCAGCCAGCCCGCGAGATTGCACAACACCGTTTGTTGAAGATAAAACATGGGCAGCATTGGCTTGATCCAATTTCCCGCTAGTCCCAGCCATATTTTCATCCCTGCATGCATCCCATCTATCCTGTGCTGGCGCTGATGTATCCACAACGGATGGTGTCTGGCTAAACGGCTGCACAAACGATGGCATAACGTGCGATTCCATATTTGCCGAGTTCTGGTGACTATGCTCGCGGGACCCTGCTGGAGATTGCATTGACCTGAAATTTCCAAGCTCTGAACGAGTACGCGCCAAAGCAATCTTCTGCCAATGATACTGGCAGACGTGGACTTTTGCCGAAAGATACAGTATAAATGGCATGTGCGGTGCACACAGCTCCCATTCAGGTTCGGGAGGCGTACCATTGGGCATTGTGCCTGATGTGGAAGACCGTGCATTAGATAGCACGGTCGCCCGCGCATAGGCTTTGCTGCGAATAATATCAGCAGACCGCACAACCTTCTTCCATGCCTGTGTGGCAGTGCTTTCCAGCCACAACAGAGATGTACAAGCAGATGCCAGCGCACTAAGGCTTAAACGCAGCTTTTCATATGCATAGAGCGCCAGGCACTGGTGGATAACCACCAGCGCATGGTATTGCAACTCGCGATGGAACAATGTCACATCGCGTGTACTGTGTGCGCTACTGCCATTGCTGATGCTGGACTCTCCGGCTTTCTTAGGGGCGGCTCCACCTTGCGATGTCTCTGTGGTATTTGCCGGCAGAGACATGGATGTGGCGGCATTAAGTTGCTGTCGCCACTGTGCAATCTCAGCATCGATAACCAGAAAGCTCTTCATAAATTCAGCCAGCGCAGCCAACCACTCTGAATCTTCCCATAGACAATCGGTACTGCGCTCAGCCAGGCCACCACGGAACAGCTGCTCTGCCGCGCGACACTGGTGCGCAACATGGCCCATGACAAGCGACAAAGGAATTGCAGACTGAAACCACAGAATCACATCGTGGTCGTTGTAACGAGACAACTCCATATCAGAGAACGCGTTGCCTGTGGCATCCAAGGCCGTATGATGTGGAGGAGATGGTGTAGCCTCGCGCATTGCCCGCGGAAATCCGACCCGGTAAGTAGACTCGTGAATAGCAGGAATAATATCCGAGTCACCCGAAGCCAGTGAAAAGTAGCGATCGGCGTAAAACAACGTCCACCATACCCGCCGGCAGTTCTCGGCAACAATCAGGGAACGGGCGCGCCGCTGACCAGCACGCACCTCAATATGACTAAGCTCGAGCTGGTAAGCCAACCTACAAGCCTCGATTAAAAGAAAACACCCCGGAGTAATGGCAGCAGTAACAGCAGCCAGAGATCCAGGTAGAATAATTGGTATAGATCAGATTAATATCTTGTTGCAGCTCTTTATCAGGTTTTCTGGGAAGTGGACGACATATCTGCTGCGCGATGCTGCAGTGGGAGAGGAATTCCGTCTGCATCATTGCGCGCCAAACAATGACATAGGATATTTCCGGGATGCAATCTGCCTCTTAGACACACGCAAGATGGGGAACTCATTTTAGGAGATAATGGACATCGGGCATTCACGGGTGGTGTGCAAGTGAAGAGCAGGGCAGATGCTTACCTTACGGCCAGCTCTCGGCGGTCGGCTGCCTGTTTTATTCGACCCATGCCAAACTCAAACATAGACAAGACAATCCACGTTTGAATCAGGTAGGTGTTCGGGTCCTCGCGGGTGGCGACTTCGGCCAGAGACGTGGCTATTGCGGCCAAGTCCTGTCCTGCGGCATATGGCTGTCCAGACAGCAGAACCGACGGCTGCTTCGAGTACCGCTTAGACAGCGCACGAATTGCCAAGATCAGGTAGTTTGGCACGGTCCCGTCGTCATACGCCTCCTTGAATGACGGCCAGTGAACAATGGGAAACATGGCGTTAAAGTAATGGAAGAAATCGACAATATTTGGGTCCATGTAGCTGCTGCTGTTGTAGCTTCCTCCGCTGTTGCTTACATGAGTCGAAAGCAGCTGCCTAGAACGTGGAATAACCAGTGGCGTTGCCTTTGTCATGGACTGATGTCCACCACGATCACCGGCGGGGACTAGGAATGGCGGCGGTCGGAGATTGAGTGGCAGTGGGCTCTCGCTACCCGATGACCGGTGGCCTGACTGACCGCCATCGTCCTCTGAAGTCGAGTTCGGACTTCCTGGAAACAGCGCAGCCGATAGAATTCCTCCGAGCGGAGCAATTGTTTGCTGTTGCTGCTGCTGCGGATTGCTCTGGAGCCGCTGGTGCAGGCTCCCCAGTTGATATGATGTCGATTGCTGCTGCTTTTTCTGAGGCGACTGGGATGATGCTGTCGGAGGTAAAATCGGCGGTAGTGGCCCGGTCAAAGTTGGACCTCTGGGTGGCTCTATTGGCTGTGGAGGCGGAGGCGGCATAGTTCCCTGACCTGCCTGTGCCGGCTGGAGATGTGGTAATGTCGGCAGAGTGCGATTCGGAGGCTGCTGTTGTTGTGTGTTACTTTGTCGATCGTGCCTAATGGCTGATGGGCCAGCGTCTGCCGAGGCAGTAGCTGACCGTGGCTGACGTGGTAGAATGGGCAGAGGGTTTGTGTATGGACGCTCATAGCCACGACTGGTACGCGCTGGACGACCTCGCCGACGCGATGGCACGTAAAGGCAATCTGCGCCGCTCTTAATACACGCCGAACACGCAGGCTTGCCGCCGTCACAACGAACCTTCTTCTGACGACAAATGGTACACGCCTGGCACTTTGCAGGAACCTTTTTAGGCGTCGCGTGGGGGGCCGCAGGTGTCGTCGATTCAGTCAGTGTTGCTTCGCTTTTGCTTTCGCTGCTCATTCCGTTGGTGTCTGCGGGGTCGCTATCGCTGTTGCTCACCATTTGGCAAACGCAATATTTTCCAAGAGGTGGAAAAGAGCCCCTGTTGCTACAAACAGAAATGTACCGTAAATGCAGATAGAGAGAAAAAAAACCTTAAAAGTTTGAAAATGAAGGCAAGTGGTACAGAAACAAGGCGGGAGGGTAGTGACACAAAAAAAAAAAAAAAAGTTCGTCTTGTGAACTGTGTGAAGGCGACTTTCTAGATGACATGCAGCGCGTACCCCCCTTCCCTCTTCTGTGCTTGCTACTTTCCGATGTGTTGGGCTTCCCTTGCACTGCGATACTATGCTGCGTCATATATGGCAGGACCCCTTTTTCTGTGGTTAAAACATGGCCGCCGCTACTCCGGTTCTCTATTTCCGTAACAGCTCTTAAAGTTCAGACTAAGATTTATAACCATAAAGAGATTGTACATAATATAGTCTATGCTTATCTACAAGCATGAGTATTTCGCGCCTCTTACCAGCTGATCAGCCGTCGGCCCTTATGACACCAGCCCTGCTCGAATGGGAGGCTGTCTCTATTGCTTTCCCGATCGCTAGCAGAGAGGCCTAGTAGAAAGGCTTGTTGGTTCCGCTGTCACTGCCATTTCCACTAGGGAAAATTCTGCGGTTGAGGGTTGTGCGTGGTTGGCACATGGTGAGGGAGAGGGTTCGCGAATTTTCATGGCCAATCGATCTCACGCTTGGCCAACAGTCACTGCAACTTTCTTCAGTGCAGCTGATGTGCAAAAGCAGGAGGCTCCTTTCTCGATCCCCACAGATTCGCCCTCGCCTCATATCCCTACTTTTAATTGCTTGCACAACCGAAAACAAGGATCTTATCTCTATATACACATCAGCACCACAACAAGCGATGTCCACTTCCAAAAATACCGCTGAAGCAGTGGACACGCAGCATATGCAAAAATCGCAGCAGTCGACTGTCGGTTCTCTGCTTAACCTCGACAGCACCGGCGATACAGGAATAGCTGGTGGCGGGTCCTTTCCGTTTCCACTCTCCAATCAAGCATCGCTATTTAACTTCCATATACCAGCTGGATTGGAGATGGGCCCGCTCAGCTTGGATGTAACCCAGGATATATTTGGCAACGGCTTTGGCGCAGCAGCTGACATAACCACCAACACCAGCCATGCAACAATGGACATTCCTCTGCTAAGTACAGCGGTGAATAGCAATTCCACAGCGTATCCTACAGAGACCCCACTGCTCTATGGGCAGGATATACATATGTCGCCGACAAGCGGCACGTCTACCCAAGCGCCGAATGCAGAGCAGGCAAACACGACGCAGGCACGGATGGTGAACAATGTCATGTACAGCATGGGCCTCGGTGGGATGCAAGAACTAGATGGGTTTCTCCGCGGCAACAGTGCTATGCTATCAGATGTGGGGATTCAGGGCACAGCAGGTGACTCTAAATCAATATGGCTAAACCCTATGTTTGTCGACGCCACACCATCCGGCTCCATGGGTCTGCTATATGGTTATGCGCGGCCGGGTGGGTCCTTTCCACAGGCTTTGTCGCTTTCGCAGATTAGCCCAGTTGGGAGCGGAAGCACTATGGAACGCGGAGGGGCACCGGCATCAGCAACCTCGCAGCAGAGTATGACACAACCGCGTATTGATCGGGCATGCAAGATGTGTCGCCGGCGCAAGGTGCGGTGCGATGGAAGGCGCCCATCGTGCAACTTTTGCATAACAAAGAAATTTGAGTGCATATACGAACCCGTGGCACCAGG
>JANBTM010000317.1:0-16642 GCA_027578695.1 Coemansia sp. RSA 1365 | reverse complement strand
TTGGACCAGCTGGAATAGGCACAGACCCTGTTTGGGCCCTGCACCGGCCCAGGGCGAGTGGTGCACTTACCCGGGTTGCCCGGGGTGGGTGTCGACCTGTTTCTGATGTCGCAACAATGCAATCCAAGAACCTCTAAAAACTTCAAATCCTACTGGAGTAAAATCCGTTGGTATGTACACCCCCACAGATTAGTTACAGTTTGCCAGGGTTGAGTTTCAACTCCAGCTATAACTGCGGATTTGATATATTGAATCATATTTTGTTTATTTATTAAATTTGTAAATGTAGGCACCAGCCTTACCAGTCCTTTAGAGCTTCTTTGTGTGGACAATCACAAGAAACCATCGCTGTACTCAGTAAGGTCGGCTTTGGCGAGCCCTGAATTGATCTTCAATTATGACTTTGTGCACGCAGTTGATTATTTCCAGGAGGAAATGCTTGAGCAACACCATGAGCTCTTGCGGCATGTTTTTCCGCCAAAGTCAGAGAATCCGGCGAGCCACCAAGACCCACGTTGGCTTGAGAATGAGCACAAGATAGGGCCATTCTTCCGCGCAGAAAATTTTAAGCGTGCAAAAATAATTGTCAAGGAATTGCACAGTGGTGCAAAAGTCTTTGCAGTTGACGGTCGCCCGACCAATGGTACAGACATGTTTTTGTGTGTCCGCACTTATAACGCAGCAGGCTCAACGGTTGAGAGCAATATCGTTGTTGAGTTCAAGCTCCCACCAGGCTTGGATCAGGTGTACTGGATACCTGCCCCGCTTCCCGCTGCAGGGCCACACGAAAAGCTGGCATTCTACACCAGCTTCCCATCGTCGAGGTTCGAGTTAGCACTTCAGCAGGCATACACCTATGCCTGTGACCGGAGCAGGGATCCTCAGGGTGTTTCATCTGTGAACCCAAACTATGCATTCGTCAGCACCTTCAACGGACTTTGGGTGCTACAGATGGGCAGCGGCAGTGGCGGTAATGACAGCAGCGACAGCAGCAACAGCAGCAGCAATCGAAACAGGATTGCACTAAGCTCATGCTTCTTAGCCGACAACACCACACCGCATGTATCCTTTGCAGTTGCATATGTCCTCTACCTAGTTATTAATTTTTAGTCCTTCAGAAGTGCGGTTAAATTTTAAAGATTACTTTAAAAATAATAGAATACTACAACTAACTCGTTGTTTCTCTTTATAAATATGTTTACAACTTATTAACTTTTGATCGTTAAAATAATATTTTTATTCTAATATACCTACACGACCATGTTTCAACTTCTTGGCCCCTGCAACCCTACGCAGGGGCTTTTATCACCGTGAAACATATTTTTCTTATAGAAAACAATCTACGCCGATCTTATCTAATAACAGCTTATTAATTAACAATCTTTTAAAAATAAAACGTTGGAATTTACAACTTTGTTATCTTAATCATATCTTGTATGGAAACCCTAAAGGCAAGATCATTTCTTACATAGTATTTCTCCGGGCAAGTTTTCATATTCTCAATCAGATCTTGTGTAGCACTTGCTCGGGGTTAACGTCTGAGAGCTATTCGGGCTCTACAACATTTTTAAAATTTTCCAAAAATTTTCAGCAAGTAGTTAAGGTTACAGATGTTACTTTTAATTTGACAAAATAATAGAAAACGCTACTATCTTTGTTCGCGTTTTTATTTTAAAATAAGTTAAAAAATTGTTAACATCTAATGTCTTCAGCGACTTTTATGCAAAAAAAGAACATCTCTACAGCCACATTTAAAATTTTCTGCCTCTGCTACTCAGGGGCTTTTATCATCGTAAAGGTATTAAATTATTAAACCTCCTTCTAAAACTGGTTATCTACGTCGCTACTTAGATCTATATACAGCTGCGCTTGCAAGGAATATGTTGCGGAGGCCGGATGGTCTCCGGACATAACCCATGAGCAAAGTCAAGCCAGCCGACAAAAGGGATAGTGCAATCATCCTGAGAGCATCCCTGAAGTTGTGATGCATCACCCTTCAATGCGAGCTTATTAAAAAGGCATTGAAAGAGGGTGTGCACACATCTTTAAAAAAGGAGTTACGGGAAATAGTTGTTTCTAGATTTCCTACAGATATGTATTGCGAGGGAACGGAGTTTGAGCTGAGAACATTCCTCTGATCTTTCACCTAAACATGTACGAGCAGTCGTCAAAGAGTCTTAGCTTAGTTGTTTTATTAGTTATTCGTGCAGGAGCCGTATAAATTCAGCAGACTGCACGGGAATTTTTGTTTAAATGTACATTAAGTTTTAAAACAACTTTTAAAAATATTTTTTTTGCGGAATCGCAACATATTTATAAAATATAAATAAACTATACTTTTAAAGACCGCTTGCTAGAGATAGTCGCGCACTTTTCGCTCTATATGTATTCCCCCACAGATTAGTCGCGGTTTCCCAAGATTGAGTTCCAACTTCAACCATGGCTGCGCAAACGATTATCCTAAACTGGCTGTTGTTTATTTATCAAATATATAAATGTAGGCACTAGCCTTACCAGTCCTTTGAAGTTTCTTTGTGTGGACAAACACAAGAAATCATCGCTGCACTCAGTAAGGTCGGCTTTGGCTGATCTCCGGTAAAGTGTTGACTGCAGGTTTGTAGGCACAGTTGATTATTTCCAGGAGGAATTGCTCGAGTAACACCACGAGCTCTTGCGGCATGTTTTTCCGCCAAAGTCAGAGGATCCGGCGAGCCACCAAGACCCATGTTGGCTTGAGAATGAGCACAAGATAGGGCCATTCTTCCGTGCAGAAATTTTTAAGCGCGCAAAAATAATCGTCGAGGAATTGCACAGTTGTTATATAATATTCTATGATATTATATATTGACTTTTGATTAAATGTCAGTCACTCACGGTGATGATCAAAGAGTCAAGGGTTACCTTTTACACAAGGAGAGTATCTCTTATAAATAGCAGTAGTTCTTCTAATGTTAGAAAGGAATACATTAACTTGTTCTTAATTTAACTTTTTCTATAACAACAGTGGTGCAAAAGTCTTTTGCGGTTGACGGTCACCCGACTAATGGCGCGGACATGTTTTTGTGCGTTCACACTTGTAACGCAGCAGGCTAGACAGTTGAAAGCAATTTTGTTGTTGAGTTTAAGCTTCTGCCGGGCTTGAACCAGGTGTACTGGATACCTGCCCCACTTTCCGCTGCAGGGTCATATGAAAAGCTGGCATTCTACGCCAGCTTCCCATTGTCAAGATTCGAGTTAGCACTTCAGCAGGCATACATCTATGCCTGTGACCAGAGCAGGTATCTTTAGGGTATTTCATCTGTAAACCCAAACTATGCATTTGTTAGCACCTTCAACGGACTTTGGGTGCTACAGATGAGCAGCGGCAGTGGCAGTAATGACAGCAGTGACAGTAATAATAGCAGCAACAGTAATGACAGCAGTGACAGCAGCAGCAATCAAAACAGGATTGCACTAGGCTCCTGCTTCTTAGTCAACAACACCACACCGCATGTGTCCTTTGCAGTCGCATATGTCTTCCACCTAGTTATTGAGGATATGATGGCAAGACCGGAGAATTACGCGCCACCAGTGAGTGACCTGGCTGCAACGGTGGACAAAAACTCAATGACACCTCGGCCGCCAAGGCGCTCAGGAAAACAGCCGTGGCAGCAGCAGTAGAAGTGGTCATGGTAGAGGTACGCGCACATGCCGCAGGACTACTAGAGACCTGATCACTACAAGAATGTCAGATACGGCCAACACTTCTGAGCATGTAGAACTTGCTGCTTACTACAGTGCTGCCGCAGAAGTGAACACTCTTGCTGAGTTGCCTGTTGACTTTTTCTCACGGGCTACTCCGTCACAGAGAATCAGTGGCAACTGCACCAGCAGCGATAGCGGCAACAGTAGAAGTGAAATGGAAGGCTTGAGGATCTGGTTAGAGTGAACGACTAGCTGGCAGCCGCTTAAGGGCAATATTTCTGTTGGAAGGGCTCTTGGTGATGGCCGCAGCAGCACTGTCTGCGAAGGATGGCTGCAGGGACATAGGGTTGCATTTAAGATCTCAGCAACAGACGCAACTGCTGAGATATTAGACGAAATCCATAATGAGGTTCAAGTTTACGAGCACCTGGCTGACCTACAGGGCAGCGTTATCCCGAGGCTTTTAGACTATGGCTTGGTAAATATCCACGGCAGAATACATGCAGTATTGGCACTTGAGCTCGTCCAGGATGATAAGTCTGCACGCTGTCCTCCGCAAGCTCGCTTTGCTGCAATTGACGCTCTGCGCGAAATCCATCGCCGAGGTGTGGTGCACGGAGATCCGCGAATAGAGAATATTATCTTTCAGCGGTCGAGTGCAGCAGGCAGATCTGGGCTGAGACCCAGGATCATCGACCTTGCCTTTGCCATGGTCAATGCGCCAGAGCAGGCAATGGCCGATGACTTTAGGGGCTGGTGTGAGGTTCTGAAGCTGCCGCCAGAATGCGTTTAGTGCTTCCGACCTTTCCATGCTTTTTATTTCTTTGCTTAGATCTTGGTCGTTTGATGTAATAGGATTTATAGAATAACTTTGTCAAAACAAGCGACTAACGGTTTATGAGTTGCTTTAACCGAGTTTTAACATTACCAACTAGAAATGTTGTGTTTAAAAAGCATTGTTTAATTTGTAACATATCAATATTTAAAAAGGATTTATTTACCAACTATATCTTTCTCTTATTAATGCTTTGCCTAAAAGTTATACTACTACGAGTAGTCAATATATTGTATTTTTTTTTTTGCTGCGAATCGGGATAATCATAATGCTTATTATTAATGCCGGGATACTACATAATTTATCATGCGCTTTATCCAATTTCTAGATATAGCTGCAGTTCATATACTGGTTGCGTGCCGAAAGAATCTGGTTGAGAACACCAAGCAGAATAAATCACCACATCTTTTACAACAAATATCTGTATCTGCCAACGCTCTTGATTAGTAACTTATGTAGTTGTGTTTCTATTCCACATTTTGTTCCATATTCTACCTGTCTACTTCTCGTTTGTCTTTGCATCCCAGATAAGTGCCTGGTCAACCACTGGCGATCAAATCAGCGGGGGTGTTTTCTCTCTCCCCCACTCTTGTTGAGCTTAACAACTTTGTGTGGGCAGGTTGTTCTTTGCTTTCAATTTTCACATCCTTATCAACAAAAAGAAAAAAGGCGAATCTACAGCGCAGTGCTGTGACACGCGATAAATAATTTGAATATGCTGCGTGTCTCTGCAACCGGAGTCCGAGAGCTGCTAGCTTCCTCTATAAGCTTTGAATTGAAAAGTGTCTCGTCAAAGGACAAGCAATTCCGTCTTTGTAATCTCCGATTAAGCAGGACTATACTAAAAACGGTTCTAACACAGTGGTATACCAACAGTCCCAGTGTATCCTTTTTTCACTGGTAGACACGGACGAAATCGACTGCGCATGGATTCACACACGGTGTTCCTAAGCGTTTTGCAACAACGGACGCGCCCGCGGTAAAGGCACCGAGCGTATCTTCGACAGAGAAGGCCGGAGTGCGCGATGCAGACGCTAAGTTTACGATTGAGCCTAAGCCCACTAAGAAGAAAAAGAAGGGGCATAAGATCCGTAACACAGCGTTATTAACGCTGCTTGCTGGATCGGGATTTGTAGCAGCGGCGGCCTATGCGCGAGAGGATCGCGAGTTTGGACAGCAGTTTGAGCACTATGTTCCTGGTGCAAGGGATTTTATGCAGCTGATGCGGCACCATGACAATAGTCTTGTCATGGCACTCAGCGATGTTGGATACAATGTCTATGATCAGGCCGTTTATACTGGGCGTTTTATCTACCAACAATTTGGCGCTTTATTGAATATGCTTCAACATAACAGCTGGCAGGCCCCCGATGATACGCACAAGCGGCCAAAGGATGTGCAGCGGGATACCACTTTATCCAAGCAGAAACCGAGAAGCGACAATGTGCTTGCAGCTGCCCCAGTGAAAAACATGCAGCTAGAAGTTGATATTCCGCCCCTGGACTCGGACAGTGCGGCAGTGATGGAGCTGTCACGGAGGGTGTCGGATGTAGCAGCAGCTCTGAATAAGCGAGGGCTTTTGCCGGAGGAGGTACAGCAGCTCAAGGCGCTTAGCGACGCGCTTCTTGCGCTGGATCGGCATATGGGCACGCTCAAGGATGACGAGAAGGCATCTGTTGAAGCAGCATTGGATTCAGAGCGCAAAAAGTTTGACACAATGTTGGGCGAGTTCCAGGACACTGCACACGCCGCACTGATTGCACAAGAGTCGCAGCTGATTGAGGAGCGCGACGGATTGCTGAAAAATGCTGCTAATGCGGCGGACGAGCGCCTTGCCACGGAGCTTGCAGCGCAGCGCGATTTTCTTGAGCGTCGCTTTAACCGCTTTGTGCGTGCGCGTGTGGACGAGGAGCGTGGCGGTCGTCTGGCACATCTGGACCGTGTCGAGGCCCAGCTCCACCAGTTGACACGCATGGCCCACGACAGCCGCGAGCTGATCCACCGGTCGCGTGCTGTTGCACGACTAGGTGTAGCCGCTGCGGCACTGCGTAATGCGGCTGATGCTCAGCGGCCGTTTGCTGCTGAGCTTGCGGCGCTGGCGAGCGCTGCTACCACCGAATTCCCGGCTACCCGTGCTGCGGCTACGTCGATTACACGTTCTGTTGCTGAGGAGGGTATTCTGTCGCAGGCTGAGCTTGAAGACCGCTTTGATGCCGTGCGCAAAGAAATCCGTAGCGTGTCATTGGTTCCGGAAAACGGCAACTTTGGCTCGCAGGTCTTGTCGTTGGCGCTATCCAGGGTCATGTTTGAAAAGGAGGGGCTGGTGGATGGCGACGATGTAGAATCTGTGCTTGCTCGCACGAGCTTCTTACTTAGGCGCCATGACCTGGACTCTGCCACTCGCGAGCTGAACCAGCTTAAGGGGTGGCCCAAGAAACTCGCAGAGGACTGGATTGTTGCAGCTCGCCGCAAGCTTGAGGTTGACCAGGCCTTTGTCGTGGCTGATGCTGAGGCGCAGCTTGTGAAACTCTCACTTGTCTAATTGAAGAACGCCATACTTCTTATTTTATTAGTTGGTAGTCTTCTACTTTTTTTCATTTTCCGCTTCTCCTGACTCTAGTGTCAATCTTGAACTAAATCTCTACTACGCTTTTTTTTTTTCGCATTCACAGAGCTCAGTTCCTAAATTTTTCTCCTTTATTTATCGATTTGCCGCGCAACATAGACTGACCCATGGACCTTAATAAGCTGACCGATATTTCTGCCTGGGACGTACGGAATGTTTACAACAAGGTCAAGAATGTGGTGATGAACTACTCTGAGATGGAGGTCAAGGTTAATGAGGTTACAGGACCCGAGCCCTGGGCAGCCTCCAGCACAATTATGCGGGAGCTGGCGGACGCCACATACAATAGGTAAGCGTTGTGTTTCAACATTGTCAGTGTATGCGTGCTATCACTTCAGATAGTATACCCGGTATCTGAGCTCAAACGATGTCACCACTCGCAGCACTCTGTTACACATCTACAGTAGAAAGGATTTTGATGATATCATGCCTATGATATACATGAAGTTCAATGATACGGACCCGTCAAATTGGCGTCCAGTATACAAGGCGCTGCAGCTTATCGAGTATCTGGTGAAAAACGGCGCGGAGCGTGTGGTGGAAGACGTGCGCAGCCATATTACCATTGTGAAGATGCTAAAGAACTTTCACCACATTGATGATAACGGCAAGGACCAAGGTATAAATGTGCGTTATCGGTCAAAGGAGATTGTAGAACTTATTAATGGCGATGAACGTTTGCGTGAGGAGCGTAAAAAGTCAAAGGCTAACCGCAACAAGTACGATGGATTTGCGGGCGGTGAACGCATGTCTGGATTTGGCAACGGCAGTAGTGCCAGGGACAGCTCCGGATTCTCATCTTCGGGCTTTGGAAGCAGCGGCATGGGCTTTGGAAGCAGATATGGCGGCTTGAGCAGCAGAGATTACGTGGCTTCCGGATCGCGCTACGATGACAGGGGTGATAGCAACAGCAGATCAGACTCTGGTGGCAGGAGCTCGCCATCTACAACTGCTGCGCTTGCTTCTCGAAAATCAACACGCCAATTGACGCCGGTAGATACTAGAGCTAAAGATCCAGAAGTCGCTGATCTGTTTTCCTTTGACGATGATGATGGGACTGGCAATGTTCCATCTACAGCACCTGCTCTGTCAGCCTCGCCTGCTGGAAACTTTATGGATTCGCTTATATCATCTACCGTGGCGCCAACCGCACCCGCAAAGCCCAACACATCTTCGGCTGTGTTCACTGCACCTGCTGCTCCTGATGATGACTGGGGTGACTTTCAGGGTGCCGGCACTGTCACTAACCCGCCGATCGCCAGCAGCGCACCATCATATGCTCAGCCGTCGCTTCTGCCCCAACAAGCGATTTTGGCTACAAAACCTGCAGGCAGCTCAGGTGCCCCTATTGATCTGCTTGGTGACGATGACGTTGGAATGAGCTTTCAGCCACTACCGACATCACCTGCTGTTGCACAAAGCAATACTCCATCAACACTGACATCGGCAAGATCGGTGAATCTGAAGAGCGAGGGAAAATCGGCGGAGAAGAGTGCCTTCAGCGATATCTGGGACATGAACTCGAACTTGTTAGCACTGGATTCGTTGTCTCTGTCGAAAAAGAACAAGCCAGCCCAGAGGCAGCAGAATGTGTCGATGAACCAGCTGGCAAACCAAAGCAGACCTGGCGGCTTTTAGCATGTTGATCTATTCTGACGATAATTACAGTAATCCAATTTAGCAAAAAAAGGTTCGATAACAGCAACTTTATGTTTGTGACGATAATTTTATTTTTGCTGTCTTGACACCATTGCTCTTAAAGAAATCTTGTTTCACATTTTTAAATCGACCATGCCTTCACCACGTGTGTTCTTCAATGTTGCAGCCAAGGGAAAGCCCCTTGGCAAGATCACGATGGTACTTCGCTCAGACGTCGTGCCGAGGACCGCCGAGAACTTTCGCGTGTTGTGCTCGGGTGAGAGGAGCAAGGAGGGACTCAGCTACAAGGGCAGCAAGTTCCACCGCGTGATCCCGCAGTTTATGCTGCAAGGTGGCGACTTTACAAACCACAACGGCACCGGTGGGAAGTCTATTTACGGCGCCAAGTTTGCGGATGAGAACTTTAAGCTGGCCCATGATAAACCTGGACTACTTTCGATGGCAAATGCTGGATCTAATACCAACGGATCACAGTTCTTTATTACTACGGTTCCATGCCCATGGCTTGATGGCAAGCACGTAGTGTTTGGAAGAGTTGCTGACGATGCTAGCATGAAGGTTGTCAAGGAGATCGAAGCACTCGGCTCGGCTAACGGCAAGACTTCAACGCCTATCACTATTGAAGACTGTGGTGAAGTAAAAGACGAATAGATAGAAAAAATGACATTACACTTTTGTTTATTCCGAGTCTAAGATCAATTATGCTTTTTTTTTTTAAATAGAGTAAGAAGTTGTTAGCCTTGACAGAGACAAGCAAGAAACCGGCAACTAAAGATGTCTGAATCTAGGCAAATGTGAACTGTGAGCGTTCTCCTGACAAAAGTTGTGGTGCAAGCTTAGTGCCTGCAATGCGCTCTATCTTGAGCTGATCATATTTGGTATAAAATGCTACGCACGAGAGCTGTTCTGGCGATACAGACTCTTCATTGCTGGTCAGCATAAGATTGACCATCTCCGAATAGTATCGCGGACGATCAGGCAGAGAATAAAACACCATATGCCGAATGCCTTTGATCGGGTAGCGATGATAAAAGTGTGCTCGCTCACTGTACAAAATAAACTGCAGACTGCCATCGTATAGTTTTCTGCGTGCTTGCATGGCCTCGGTTTTTGTCGAGTATTCTGAAATGGCTGCAAACGAACAGCCCTTGCCTCTGCAATGGTTCCGAATGCGCACAAAATCAAAATAGGATGAGACAAATATCACCGTGTGGTTGTCGCTCATGGTGGTTTTCTCAAGTCCAGGTAGAATCTGCTCTATAAAGTGAGTGAACCGATCGTCTACAACCGACTGCAGCCGTTTTACAGGGACCCATTTGAGAACTTGTGTGACCTGAGCTACTACATCAGCGATTGCTCCGGCATAAGTTGGCTTAATACGCACTTTTCCCTCAATACTGCCACAGTGACTATTGAATATGGCCTGTATTTCAGGGGTTATATACTCGGAGAGCATTATTGTCTGGCGGCGGTATCGGGCCATGCCATCGAGACACCAGCTACGCACGCGCGAAAAGTCACAGCCGTGGTCCTTTTTTGGAGTTAGATTCATGTGTTCAAATACATGAACCAGATGGTCCCAGTTTTGCATTAGCAACACGTCGCATTGATCTACAATGACGGTTTCGATGGAAGAGAGAAAATCAAAGTCCTTGCGGTCCCCACTCTCTGCGCCAGTGGTCATTCGCAGACCAATCGGTGATGCGACAATAATATCGGCACGGTAAAAGTCAGCATAGAGCTTAACCGACTTGTGATGCAATTGGAGACCAATTCTAAACGCGTCGTCAATGTTCCCTGCAAAAGTTTGCTGAAAATCATCTGGCTTGCGCGTGTTGGCGTTGTGTCGCTCTTCCTCCTCTTCGTCTGGACCGTACTCCTTCATAAAACGCGATGAGTTCATTTCTTGCTCCGCAGATGCTAGCATAAGTAGCTTTCGGATGAGCTTATATGCAGAGTTTCTGAATGGCAAAATAATCAAAACCCGTGGTCGGGTAAACCCTCGATCGCGAAGCTCGCCTATGTCGGTTCCGGCTGCATGTGCCTTTGCGAGTTTTGCATTGTTCTTGTGCTCGCGATCTTTAGCCTTCGCGATGTGGTTCATTGCGTGTGCTGCGTATGCTGTGGTCAATTCATCCTCATTCTCGTGTGTTCTTCCACCAAATACCACATCGCGGTACTGATCAAACCAATTAAACATGCCCTGTTGAAACTTGGTAAGTTCTGTTCGGCCTTTGTTTAACTTGTGAAATGGCCTCACAAGTCTCTGTTTTAGTGGTCGCGGATTTGCAGGTTTCACCTTCTCTCCTGCTACATTGTAAACGACCTCCATTCCAAGTACTGTATCTTCTTTTGTCGTGTGCTCGTACTCCTTATTTGTCACTGCTGCAAGTTTCTTGTGCGCCAGTTCAGAGTCGTCATCTGCGTAATGCCTCTCCATATAGTCGTTTGCCTCGCAAACCTCGCTAAACTCATCTGTTGCCTTCTCGACAATAGTCATCGCGGCACTATCGTCCTCGTCGCTCTCCAGATCATTTGAATCAACTGCATCAACCTCATATTCATCTTCGCTGCCGCTGCTCTGCATTTCCTCATCTGATTTGGTATCTGCAGAAGCTCCCTCCTCAACAGATTCACTATTATCCGATGTATCGGTAACCTCCTTAACGACTTCCACTTTCTCACTATCTTCAAGCTCATCGTCAGAAACAACAGCCCCTATATGACCAGCCCTACCTGAAGTACCTCCAAACGACTTTAGCAGTCGGGTATATGCGTCGACTCTAGTATTACTTGGCTTCTTTTGCTTGGACAAGCCCTTCTGGTATCTGCTCTCGCCTGTAATGCTTTTGCCAGACCGCAGCTTCCCTGTGAATTTGCCATACCCGCTTCGGCTGAGTGCATTGCTAATAAGGTTGTCGAGGTCTTTGTCATCATTTACAGAACTCAGGGGATCGAGCTCGCCGTACTCTTTGAGATGCTGGAGCTCCTTGCGTGATAGCTTTGTGTTTTTAGCGCGCGGCATGTTGAGAGCGATTCAAGCCAAGTCAGATACACAAATTGTCTAGGAAGGACGTCTACATGGTGCTGAAGTAAGAGCTGCCATATTTTTAGACAAAAAAAAAAAGCCGTGATCAGAAAACTTCTGGCTTGCAGGTGATCTGATCTTTTTGGCCTATATTTATTTTCAGCAGCAGTCATGCCAGACCGACATTGCCAACACGTGGTTGTTTGCGGTTTCGGGCCAGTGAGCCTCATGCTCAACAGACCCAACTACTGCACGTCATATTTCTACTCAGAATATTCGATGACCATGTTCCGCACAACATTGCATTCAGTGGGTGGGAACCATCATTTTAACCAATATGACTGGCCAATCCCTAACAAACCATGCGCTGCAAAGGAAACCGGGCTCGAATGACAGTACGGAAGCTTCCAGATTCTACACAAGGAGAAGCTGCAACAGGGAGCGCTAATCCCAAGCCAAGGTGCACAATGAAAGCATACAAATAGCTGTGGATACGCCAACAACAAGCAAAAGCTAAACCTTCATCCCTTTCTTCCTCTTGATCTCGACATCTCGCCCTATTTTTCTTTCTCTTTTTTGCGTTGGCCGACACTCCTCTTCTCCTTATCTACTTGCACGCTCGTTCCTTTTAGAATAGACGCACGCGGCCTATTCTCTGCATTTCCTTAACACGATGAAGTTTGCCTCGCTGGCCACGACCGGCGCTGTTGCGCTGTGCGCATCGACGCTGGTAGCTGCGCTTGACCCTATTGTGATCAAGGGCAGCAAGTTCTTCAATGAGAAGACTGGTGAACAGTTTTTCTTCAAGGGCGTCGCATATCAGCCACGCTCAGGGTTGTCGGGTAATGACAACCCGGATCCTTTGGCTGACACTGCCGGCTGCAAACGTGATGTTGCAATGTTTAAAGAGCTCGGCATCAACTCGATTCGTGTCTACGAGGTTGATTACAACAAGTCTCACGACGATTGTATGAAGATGCTCGAGGACGCGGGTATCTACGTGCTGCTTGACATGCCATCGCCTAAATACTCGATTAACCGTGCCGAGCCGCACTGGGACCACGAGTTGATGAGCCACTGGCAGGCCAAGGTCGACGCCTTTGCTGGCTATTCGAACGTGGTTGCGTGGATTGCAGGCAATGAGGTTGCAAACGACGTTGACACAACCCCATCTGCAGCTTTTGTCAAGGCTGCTATTCGTGACATGAAGGCTTACCTTAAGACGAAGAAGCTGAGCACTCCCGTTGGTTACGCAGATAACGACGACCCAAAGATTCGCATGAACCTGATTAACTACTTCAACTGCGGTGATGAGGAGACTCGCGCCGATTTCTATGGCATTAACACCTATCGCTGGTGTGGCGACAAGGCAGACTTTGAGTCGTCTGGCTACTCTGACATCACTAAGAACATGACTGACTACACGATTCCGTCGCTGCTGACTGAGTACGGCTGCAACCTTGTGCGCCCGCGCACCTTTAGCGAAATCAAGTCGCTTTACGGCAAGGACATGATGGACATCTTTTCGGGAGGAATTATGTACGAATACAGCGAAGAAGACAACGAATATGGCATTGTTAAGGTCTCTTACGGCAACAGCAAGGCAGAGAAGAATGATGACTACGACAACTTCAAGAACGCACTGCAGGCCGCTAAGCCCAAGGGTGTCAAGCTGAACGACTACAAGCCCAGCGGTAAAGACAGCGTATGCCCCAAGGCCAGCCGTGACTGGAAGGTTGCACCCGATACCCTGTCGCCAACGCCGTCAGTAGACCGCTGCCAATGCATGATGGACTCGCTGGGTTGCACTTTCAAGAACAGCAACCTGACTGCTAGTGAAGGTAAGGCCGTTGGTGAGATTATTGGCAACATCTGTGGTCAGACCAGCTGCGACGAGATTTCGTATGACACTTCCAAGGGCGAGTATGGCGACTTTGTGGCTTGTGATGCGCAGCAGCGTGCGGCCTGGGCCATTAACAAGAGCTTCGAGGACCAGAAAGGCGCCAAGTGCTCGGCTGGAGACATTGACGTCAAGACTGTTGACTCGCCCAAGCAGGACGACGTCACCAAGTGCGTCGATAAGAAGGACGACAATGGCAACGATGGAACTTCTGGTGGTGGTAGCAACAGCAACAAAACCGATGGTGGTGATTCCGAAGGCAAGGATAACGACGATGACACTGGTTCAGCGTCTGCGCTAGCTATCCACTTCCCTACTACTGTTGTTGCAGGCGCCGTTGTGGCACTTCTTGCTTGTCTAGCATAGTAATATTGTCTTTTGGATGATTCTTCTATATATAATATGTCTTACATATTTATTAGATTTTTGTCAGACCAACTTCTCAACTAAAACGCTAGATAGAATTAGGTAACGCGCGATCCCTGACAAGCCTGTCACTTTCGCAAAATAATAGCATTTCTGGTAATTAGCAATGCGATCAAGGCACCATCGCTCCAGAGATCTCTTCATATTCTAGGTCTTCTCCAGCTGATATAGGATATTATGAGCTACAAGTACTCCGCTTTAGTAGACGACATTAGAGATGCCACATCTGGCGAAGATGTTGCACCGCCGCTACTATAATAGACAACTGAAATTAAATTTGCCATTGAACTTGTCTATTTCAATGGCATCCTTGGTAATGTTGCTGATGTCTGCAAGCTTTTGGTATATCATTTTTTGCTTGTGTGAAGGAAAGAGGGTTCAGAAGCGTGTCCAGTGTAAAAATACAGAGTACCCTGTTGATTAGTTACAACATCCTCCCAAGCGTTGCAAGAAAAGTAGAAAGCAGCTCAACGCATAAATTCTACAACAACGAATATCTGGGGTAGTCTTCATATGCCTAAATCAATAAACGTTACCCGTTTTCCAATATTTAATCTGTTGTAAACCTGTTAAAGTCAATAAAAGTCAGACGATGGAATATCATTAGTCAAGTAGTGGAAATGTATGTGGAATATTGACATATTGGCGCAACTAGTCACACTTTTTATTATCAGTATATCACGAATGACAAGGCTTCAAATCTGCTTAATCTGTATACTTTACCTTCACTTGGCGGCAAGCTGGTTGTGGTGGCTTTATCGACATGTCCTTGTCTATTGATACAACTGTGCTGTGCTTGCTACTTAGCTTTTATGCTGTGTGAATATGCTGATGTGTGGGTAGATGTAGCTTTTCTGACCTGTGAATTGAACATGTTTGCGACAGATGTGTCTATTTGAGAAATAAAATAATGAAATCGATAGGCACACATTTACAGAACAACTCTTTCCCAATGCATCCTTGTGTATTCACGCGATTAACAAGTATTCAGCATAACAGTTCACTAAGCCCTCTCTGGTACTGTGTCCATGCTCATGTACCACATGCATTTCTGTATTATGCATACTTTGCTGGCTTTCCAATTCTTGCGCTCGTACATCAAGACTCGTGCATTTATGCCCTTCAAGCCCTTCTTGCGCTTGCTGCATTTGGGTCTCGGTATCTAACTGCTTTTGCTACATCTACCCGAGCGCATGTTTGTTTCTCCTTTTCTTCGCCTTTTCTCTCTTCAATGCATATTAGAGACTTTTTCGTCTTAAAGTAGGCATTTTTTAGTCGAATATTCTTTTTTTTTTTTTGCCAACTCTGAAGGTTTCCTTCTAGGGTTATTGTCGTGTTACATATACTTACACATCCACTGTCGGCTGCCATCCTACTTCCCAAGAGTCTAAAATCTCTTGCTTCTAAATATTGAGGCTGCTAGGACAAATCCCTATTTTGTTTAAGGGTCTTTTTGCAAATAACATTATCATATTTTTGCTTTCTTTCACAATCATCTCGTACTGCTACGGCAATTGTTTGGAAAATACTCAACCTCATCTTTTTAGTTTAACACATCCCAAGAGCTTGTCGCGTCCTGTGCACAGATAAGCTTTGCTGAGCTGTACTCACTTATGTCACAACTATGACGCTGTTTGTTGGGCATCTTCATGAGAGGATAAAGGATACTACTCTACTGGCACTTTTTGAGCCGTACGGGTCAATCGTCAGTATTGACAGGAAAGGCACATATGCATTCATTGTAAGTACTTGTTGCTGTTTTCTTGGTTGCATTGCTGCATGGGTGGCTTGGCTCTGGCACTCTTCCGGGCATAGATGTTTAATTGTTGCCCGGTCCCGGGTCCGATCGCTACCTCACACTGCTCATTTACCGAGCCATATGCTGTGGTATACAATTTCTCATCTTGCTTTGGAAACGTTTTCTATTTCCAAAATATCATTGGCTAGGTGCTGATCATTTCCTTGTCTACCGCTTTCCTCAAAAAAGATGTTTCTTTCCTGACACCATCCAAGCATCAGAATGCACAAAACATTTTCTATTATGTAATCACTTAACATTGCATTTACTGGCATGTCTCATATAAAGCTCAGGTTCTCTTCTGCGCTGGTCACAAGGAAAAAGCAAAAGAACTTTTTCTTTAAAATTGCTGTACAGCTTAAAACATGTATACAACCCATGTATTACTCTGACTTTATTATAAATTATAAAAGCGAATCAGCGTTCAGCTATTCAATTGTCCTTGAGTGATAATTGGGGCAACATACATGTCATTAATTAAATTTATATATAATTGATACATATGTGTCGCGGATATGCGTTAAACTATTTTAGGAATACGCATTGGGTGCAAACACCGAGCAAGCGGTGCAAGATCTAAACAGAAAAGAAGTAATGGGCTCTGTAATACGAGTAGAGCTTTCTAATCGTGAGCGCGGCGCGTTTGGACCACCGCCAGGCGATCTAAGCGAAACGTGCTATAGCTG
>JANBTM010000316.1:0-16646 GCA_027578695.1 Coemansia sp. RSA 1365 | reverse complement strand
CGATTGGCGGTGGCTGCTCTACTACCCGGTCCTCAAAATGGTCTGATTCATGATATTTTTTTAAGAAAGACCAGGAGATCACCAGATGAATATGCATGTCTGCTGGAAGTTCAAGCTTATATGCGTTCTTACTGACAGCTTCTGCAACATTGTATGGTCTCGACCACTTGTGTTGCAATGAACTATTAGGCTAATTCCAAAGATATAACAGCATTGTAAAACGTGTAGACAGCATAACCTTGTCTCCGGGTTGAACATTCAGTTCCTGTATCTTCTTGTCATGGTCTTCAATCCATTTTAGCTGTGCATGCTCCAAACTTGCTTGGACTTCCTCGTTTACATTGGCAATCCTTGACAAAATATCACTAGCAGCTGGATCATCAGTATTAATGTCAAAAGCAAGGTTAACTGAGGTTGCAGGCTGGAATCCATTGTCCACATAAAATGGGCTGTGATGCATCGAACTATTATTATGACAATTATAAGTGAACTTTGCCAGCAGCAACAAAGTAATCTAATCATTCTGATGGTTGTTGCAAGTCGCACGTAGCATTGCCTCAAGTTTCTGATTAACTCTCTCAGTTAGGCCATCCATCTGCATGTGTCCAGCAGTAGACATCTGTAACTTGGTGCCTGTTTTTTCCACAATGCACGCCAAAAAGCAGAAGTAAACTTTGGATCACGATCTGACACAATTGAATCTGGCAACTGACGCAAACGATAGATATGCTCCAAATATAGTTGAGCTGTCTCCTGTGCTGATGCCATTGCATGTGTAGCAATGAAATGTGCCATTTTTGATATATGGTCAACAACAACCATTAGTGCATTATAGCCATCTTTAGTCTTTGCAAACTGACAATAAAACCCATGCTTACACTTGACCAGTTACACCGTTGAATCTCCAATGGTTGCAAAGGACTGCTGCTTGGCTGTGTGTTACTTTTCATCTGTTGACATTTATCACATGTCTTAACATATTCCTTGCAGTCTGTATACATTCCTGTCCAGTAAAATATTTCACTTAGTTGCTGATGTGTCTTGCATACACCCAGATGCATAGCAGCATTAGAATCATGGAACTCCCTAAGCAACAACTTGAAATTAGTTTTTTCCCAATGCATTGGTGCCTCTTCTTGAAGAGTGCACCTTGGTGGATGTGATACTTAGTCGTAATATCTCCTTCACTTTTTGACTTTGGATTATCACTTAAGCGCAATATTTGCATGTTCCGCTTAAATTGTGGATTGCCAGGGTAAGAATCTTCTGTGTCGGTACTAGTAGAAAGCTTTAGCGTCTTTACTGCAGCTATTTGTGCAAGTGGTGTCCTCCCTATCCCAGAAGAACCAAATCTACTGGTTCTGCAGTCTGTGTCAGCAAGCTTTGCAACTTGCACTAACTGCAAGTGCACTATCATTATCAGAATAATCTGAGCAATCTGATCACCAGGGGCAATGGCAATGTTGGCACGAGAACTATTGAACAACAAGATCTTAATCTCTCCATTATAATTCCGGTTTACTATGCCACTAAGTACCTCAATACCTTTAGATGTAAGGCTGCTACATGGCGCGGTTTGTAAATAAGACCCCAGTGGGGCACGGGCAGCGACTCCTGTGGATACTATGATCAACTGGTACGCGTCCAAGGAAATATTATCAATACAATGAATACCAAACCCAGCATCATCTTGATGTGCTTTAATAGGCATCTGCGCATGGTCATGGAGCAACTGGACTTCCATTGTTGATGAATCAGCAGGGTCGGTGAAGACTGAGCTAATGTTAAGGCCATCAAACGCTGACAAAAGATCCTCAATATCATTGGGCGGGGTGGTCGGCGGGGCAAGCGGCGGCGAAGCAGTAGTTGCGGCGGGTGTAGTTGTTTGCGGCGGTTCAGTGTTTGTGACAGGTGTAACTGTTTGCGGCGGGGCAGCATTTGCAGCGGGTACGGATGATTGCGGCGAAGCAGCGTTTGCGGCAGGTTCGGATGTTTGCGGCGGAGCAGCGTTTGCGGCGGATTCAGATGTGAATGTAGAAGCATCCGGCATCTGCAGTGCAGGCATAGGTTGCAATATGACAGCCTGGTTGTACTTGTCTGAACATATATATAGCTGCAAAATCTGTGAGCATAACAAGCCATCAGCAACGTCATTCTTAGATCCAGCACGGTACTTGAGAAGCATGTCAAATGCCTGCCACATCTCAAGCCAACAGATCTGATGGTCAGAGAACTTAGTGTGCATTTTAATAAACTCAATATACTGATAATCGGTAATCACTCTAAAACGAATACCATGCATATTGTGGCACCAGGTCGTGAGTACACAGATAAGAGCAAAGAACTCCAATTTGTGTACTGGCATTCTGGGCTGGCTGTCACTAAGATTAAGTGAATAAAATGTGACAGGACTCCATTTACCAGCATGCTTCTGATGTAATACACCTCTAATGGCTGTCCCAGAGGCATCCTGTTATATATTATTCTTTGTTAAAATAGACTGGCTCACGTTGATGATCAAAGGATAACAGGTCACTACTTTCCTCTATGAGGATTATCTAGTATAAATAGCAGTAGTTTTTCCAAGGTTTTTAGGGAATACATTAACTTGTTCTGAAGTCTAACTTTTATTACAACTTCTTTGTGGTAGCACCTCCTATTCTGAGGGGATTATTTTCAACAGTGGAATTTGATTATTTCAACAGTATAACAGAAAAGTTATTTATTTATTTATTTTTTAAAAATAGCAGAAAATGCTGGCTGAGAAGCTGCGCAGTTTGTGCAGTCTGTAAGAGGCCATCCGCGATTTGACAGAAACGCCCCGACTATTAAAGTTGACAGATTTAAAAGGATTGTGAAGAGCGTATTTTGAGCGCAGTCAATTACTGACCCGGTGTGGTAGGCTGTCTTGGCTGAGGGTATGTTAGAATACCGAGTCATACAGAGCTGGACTTCTCACTGCCACATTCATAACAGACTGGGCACTGCAACGATAGCTCAATTGATAGCATTTTTAACTGAATCATATGACAGCATAAGTTTGGCTTTTCAGTCGTGGGATGAGCTAGAGGCATTAACTTTTGCTATAGCAGACAATCTCCCAAGTTTCAATTAAAAAATTGATTTTTTGGTGGCTTGTTCAGAACTGCCAGCGACACCTGCTTCTGTGACGCTAAATCAATACAGACAAGCTATGCCTATGGAAATAAAGAAGGAGCTATTCGCCACTGATATTGGTACAGCACAACAGGCCAAAACACTAGCTTTAGTAATATGGCGTACTCGTAGGTTGTTGCAAGACAAACCAGTGGATGATGATGGGCCTGCGCCAATGGAGATTGATCAGACTGATATTCGGTTTGTACATAGTGTGGTCGGTTCTCCAGAGTGGGCGTTGGTCTTGTTGGGAGCCATCTCTGTCTGAGGAATGAGATCCGAAAGTGGAAGGAAGCAGGGTTCTACTGGGGCTGGGCATACCAGATGGAAACAGTGATCAGTAGAAGGTGGAAAGTTATGGAAATTCTTAATTAGTTCAAATCTGCTCATGGTAAAATGTATAATAAAAATATTAGGCTCCTCTAACAAGTTCTCTGGAATAAATCGGTAAGTACAAATTACTTCACCAAACCAGGCACCATGCGAGAAACATGCACCACCTGCCCTCACTGGTTCTGTAGATGTATTTACCTTATTAAATCCATAGAAAAAACCTGGCACAAGTTGCCGCAAAAAACTCAATTATAAAAAACCCCAATGTATTACCACCAACTATCGCAGGTTTGCCTCTTCCTACTTATAGTCTGGCAGTTAAGAATAGAAAATACTAATAGAAAAATGTGCTGACAAATTGCTCGCACCTGGACGCCGTTCTTATCGCACTAGGTGCAATTTCGGATGGTCTTCTCAGCTCCAGAAAAAACTTTTGAAACTGCAGTCCGAGGGATCGACAGCATTACAGAGTGGGATCAGCACTGATCACCACAGTAGTCGGGGCCCGCGATACAATGCCAGAAATTTTCCTTGTTCTGAAGCTGAGTTCGAATTGAGACTGAAAGCCAATCAATGCCTGTACTGCGGAGGCAGTAGCTATTCTTATAACTGCTGTCATTTTTGTAATGCTAATTCTGGAAGACAGGTAGTGCTGACTCGCAAAATAGCAACTGAGGAACAGTTGCCAAGTAACAATACAAATCAAGAAAACGCACAGCAAGCCAGGATAGTGTAAGGGTCCTGAGCTCACAAAGTGATAAGTGTTCTGTAAAAATGGAACTGTCAATTAATGCTGTTCTTGGAACCCGAAACCTTGCATGCGACCAGGTAATGGTCGAAAGTAAATTTCCTAATGGTATGTCAGTCTGCAGCCTTGTAGATTCCGGTTCACAGGGTTATTGTATTTTGCTAACAGTGGTACAGAAATGGCAGTTGGAGACATATCAGACCCAGAACAAAACTGTGGTATACTTGGCAGATGGGAAAGAATTCTATCAAACCAGTAAATATGCTAGTGTTATAGCAGATGTAGGCAATTGTGGTGTTTATACAACCATGGAATGTTGTGTATCCTGGTAAGTGCTGATCTCATTATTGGGATGACGTGGCTTAGGTATACAATGCAAAAGTCCACTGTTGCGCTAAACCAGGTGTGGAATACCAAGCTGGCAACAGGTACTTGTTGCTAAAGGTGGGCTGAGAGGTAATTCAGACATTACAACAAAAACCCAGTCATGCGCTGTGATCTAGGTAAATGAGTTAAACCATCTGCTGGGTTCAGCTGACTGAAAAGAGCAAATCAAACAAATGTACCTTGCTGTAGTTCAAAGCATGACAAATGCAGATAAGGTTAATTGTCAGGTAGCAACAAATGAGTCTGATGCTATGGTACAGGAGTTGAAGCAGAAAATTCCGAGACGTTTTCAAGCACCCTCTGGCAGGGTTGCCACTGAAGAAAAATGTGGACCACGTTATAGATCTATTACCTAATGCGCAGGCACAGGCACAGCAGCCGTATCGGTTGTCGCAATCAGAAAACACAGAATTGGATAAGCAAGTAAAGGAGATGATCAATCTGGGCTATATTGAGCTGTCGGTTTCGCCATGGGGAGTGCTGGTCCTGTTTGTCAAGAAAAAAAATGGAAGTATGCACATGTGTATTGATTATTGGCAGCAAAACAAACTCACGGTAAAAGATTCATTTCTTATTCCAAGAATTGACAATTATCTAGATATGTGTTATGTTTCTGAGTTGTGAAAGATTTAAAGAGTTATCTTAATTCTTAAAGAAAACATTTAATAAAAGTTATTTTGCAAACGGCTCCTTTTATAACAAGAGCCATTGCCTACTAATGAAACTATCAAGCTTAAATGCTTGGCTGGCTGTCTGTACATGTTCAGGGGCAAGATCAGAGCTTTAGTTATCTGCTCCAATCTCTGCCTCTTCGTAACATATGACTAGCAACTCGACAATCTTTTCTAACCTCGATTTGCAGGCTGCCTATCATCAGGTAAGAATTCAGCCTGGTGATGAGGAGAAAACAGCATTTAGGACACAATTCAGTACGTTCCAGTATCGGGTGTTGCCATTTGGTTTGTGTAATGCCCCAGCGACATTTCAGAGAGTTATTCAAGACATGTTAAAAGACCATTTGAACAGTTATTGTATGGCGTATCTCGACAATATACTAATCTATTCCCCAGATTGCAAGACACATAAGACGCATAATGCAGCAGTGTTAGAGACGTTGCAGTAAGAATGTTTATATTGTAAGGAAGTTAAGTGCAAATTTTTCCAGCCACAGGTAAAGTTCCTGGGCCATATTATTAGTTACAATGAGGTTGCAATGGATTTGCACAAGATCGAGGCGATACGCGACTGGTCACAGCCCAAGGATATTACTGACGTTCAGCGGTTTCATGGCACGTGTAACTTCTATTGGAAATTTATTTGAAATTTTGCTGGGATTGCACAGCTGTTGATAGATTTGTCGAAGGCAGAAACATTTATGTGGACATCTGTGGCGCAGAATTTCTTTATGGCTCTGAAAAATGCACTGTGTTTAATGCCAGTGCTGCAGCCATTTGATCTTGTATTGCCTAAGCATGTGAAGACGAATGCATCTGACTATGCCATTGGCGCAGTTTTAAATCAGAAATGTAAGGATGGCTGGCATCTAGTATCTTATTTATCCCTCAGACTTTTGCCAGTAGATGCAAAGAAGGCGATATATGGTAAAGAGTTGCTAGCAATTATTTCGGCAATGCAGGCGTGGCGTCTTTATTTAATGGACGCTGCATTTGAGATTGTAACCAATCAGCGTGCATTGAAACATTTAAAATTGCAGTCAAACACAAATCAGCAGTTTGCCCGATTTTTGTTGAATATTGCGGAGTACGATTTCACCATTTCGTATCGGAAGGGGGCATTAAATGTGGTAGCTGATGCGTTGTCGCGGCCGTCGAAAGCACTAACGGATGCTGAGAGAGGCTACAGATACGTGCTTGATTCGAGACCAGCTATCGGGTCTAAGGATGCATTGTTCGAAAGAGATGCCGCATATCAGGCAGCCGCTAAGGCACCTAGAGTAGTGGAGCAACCAGCGGCTAAGCCAATAGCTGCACCAGCAGCCGAGCCAGTGGCTGTGCCAGTAACAGTGCCAGCAGATTGTGCAGATAGGCAGTGTTCACCCAGAAATAGCCAGCAGATTGCACAGCCAGATAGTTCAGATGAGGAAGAGCAGCCACCAGATGTGATCCATGATGCAGTGGATATTGCCAAGGGTCGTGATTGTGCACGCAATAGTTCTGATAGTAGTGGAGCGCAGACACTAGATGCTGTACGTCAGGCAACGGCCATTACAGATGGACGGGATATTACATTAGATGATTTGTTCGAATCTGTGAGGAAGGAGTTAGAGCATCTGGGAATCAATGATCTGTTGGATGCTACAGCTAAAAATTTGGAGCGTCTGGGGCTGCATGCATTACAACAGAATGCCAAGGAATTGCAGGAGGTGTTGTTGAGACCCGATGCAAAGTTGCCAGTGCGGAAGCATGCAGACGACATCGGGTTTGATGTGGCGTCAGTAGATGCTTGCATATTAGCAAAAGGTAAAGTAATCATGGTTTCTTTGGGAATTGCAGCATGACCACTGGTTGGGACATTTATTAAGATTGAGTTGCATAGTGGTATGGCGAAGGATGGCATTTTCGTGGTTGGCGGAATAGTTGATTGTGGATATACCAGAGGAATTCTGGCATTGGTGTATAATGCGAGTGGATCAGATTGTTTGGTTGCTAAAGGCGAGCATGTTGTGCAGCTGGTGATATATAATGCTGCTACTCTGCCTGTGGTCCGGACCATATTGCTAGATCAGACCGATCGTGGTTATCAGGGTTTTGGATCAACTAATACGGTGTTGCAAAACTCAGGGGGAGTTGAATAACCCCCCCCTCCTTGCAAACAGCCCGGACAACCCTAGGGTCAGAACTGGGTTAGCAACCCAAGAAACAAGAAATCACTCTCCAATGGGAATACCGGTTATTAGAGGATTGACAAGTCAAGAATCAACTGGACTGGAAACAAGTAAAGGCATTCTAAAGTACCCCACAGCTGGGCAGCACTTGAGGACCGAGACAAGCACACACCAGACAAGAGAAGCTCAAGTCATCTCGAAGAATAGTATTTATTACATCACCTCCCCTCACATTGAATGGGGAAAAATCTCTAGACTAAATACACATTGTTTTTCTGATTAATTTTGGTGGCTCTCCTCTGGCCACTCATACTAAAGGCACTCTTCCTAGAAGGCTACTTTTCTTATTTTTGTAACATCTATTTAGTCACTTTAACAACCCCTTTGCCTGACAAAGAAATGACAGGCAACAAAAACCCTGATGCCCACTCTGCATCAGGTACTGACGACGCAATGTCATTGGTCACCACCAATAAAACTGTAACCTCTGGAGACATTACGATGGCATCAGCATCCTCAAATGCGGGCCTGCCAGCTTTGCCCCAGAATGAAGTACTGGCAGTCATTCAAAATGCAATGCAAGTTTTCGAACAGTTCATGGCCAATCAACAGCTGCCACCACCATCAGCCACTACACCTTCCCCCAGCGAAAATCAAGTGCTCCAGCGTCCAGCGTCTCTGGCCGAGGTAGATCACCTCTTGGCCAAGAAAAACGACTATGATGCATATGGGCAAAAGGGCACGAAATTCTCAGGAAGCGGACTTGCTTGGTCAGCAGTGGCTTGGGTGGAGTGCTCAAAGGAGGAAGCGCGCAGCTACGCGCCTTCAGCCCAAGACAAACTCCTCCTTAATGAGGCAAAAGGGCTACTGGAAGGGAAAGCCAAGGCAGCCATGGCAGACACTTGCTTTAATACCCTAGAGGAGTTTTTCAACTGGGTGCTGCAGCAGTTTCCCCAAGCTGAATATGAAAGCCGCATCCGCCAAGCCATATCATCTGGATCATGGCTAAAGGGAACAACTTCAGAGACACTCGGCCCCACTGCTAGGAACATCTATGCAAACCTTGGTGCAACTGATGCAAATGCCGTCCTTATTGCACGCGCGTTGCACCATGTTGACCAGCTGCCTTTTGTCAACACGCTAGTAGATCCAAACAGCATGACAGCAGCCAGGATGCCAACCTTTTTTGCTAACTTCCACAACATCCACCGCCTCAACAAGATGAACACTGGAACAGCCCAGGGCACCAGCTACACGGAAAACCAAGGCGCTGGGAACAGCAAGAAGTCCAAGCACAAGAAGCCTTCAAGAAGTGTAGCTGGGAAAAACAAAGACCCTACAAACCTGGCAACTAACGCAACTATGAGCACACAGCGACAAGATGCTCAAGCCAACAATGTGCGCCCTTTAAACTAAGGCGCAGTCTGGATTCTAGCCCTAAGTTTTTTGTTGGAGCATTTAATAAACACAATAAAAACAAACCAGATTGCTATGGAACAAAACTTACGCACCTCGCGGAGTTAAGCTCCAAGGGCAAACAATTAAAAGCAGTAGCTGACACTGGTGCAAAGGTGTGCCTTATCACCCAGGAAACCTCAGAAAGACTAGGACTCAATGTGCGCACTGGGGCAAGACCACTCCTCAAACCACTCTGGTCTGACAGCACCCCACACCGTGCCCTAGGTTGCACCAGAGTCAACCTACACATCACTGGAGGACCAGCCATATGGACTGACGCGGTGGTGATTGGGTTCAGGACCAGCTGGGAGGTACTCATTGGAGACAAGGCCCTTGAAGGGCTAGGTATCCGCCTCATGATACCAGCAATGCAAAAGTGCTTGAAGACAAGTGAAAAACAGCCAGACCATCCAGCGAAAACTCTGGACACAGACTGGCGGAAGGAGCAGCTGCGAGTACCCAGTGAGGAAGAGTACGAAAAACTGCCAGAAAGTGCATCAACACATGACCCAGAGACCCTTTCACTGTCAGACCCAGTTCTGGCAGCAACAGCAGTTCCCGAACCTGCAGTATCACGCCCGATGAGAGCCAGGTTGGGACTACCGGCGGACTTTTTCATCCCGCAGAGAGACGCTGAATTCGAGCGTCAAAATGCACTGTACCTGTAAAGAAGAATAAACTATAAAGTAGGCAATATATTTGAATCCCCGTGAAAAGACTAAGGAAACATTTAGAAAGAAAACATAAATGTGCTAAGTGTTTAAAGTAAACACCTTTTGTTAAACTATTTGTGTTGGTATTAAAAGTCAAAGAAAAAGCTAAAGGAAACAAGAGTGTAAAACATCTGATTGCTGCCTTTTAGAAAGGCCAATGCCAGTGGCAATCCATCATGTTGCTGTGGTTGGCTCAACAGCCAACACACTCAGCGACGCTACACGAGAGGCTCGCGATAAAGTGGTATCCGAGCGTGTGCAGTACGGTATAGACAAGCCCTCCAGGGCATTTGCACAGATGCCAATATTCACCAAATCAAAGCCAAATACCAACGAGCGACATGTGCTGTTTGACAATAGCACAAACAATTTGCTAAATATGGTGTCTGTCGGAATGCAATTGCCAACACCCATGGAGCATGCACTGTTTCTACATCACGCATGGGTTGTGTCTTCTATTGATATGGTGAGCTTTTTTCACGCAATTGAGACTGTCAGACAAAATAGCAGATTATTGGACATATGATGGAGGAGAGAGAGGGAAATTGAGAAACCACAGAATGGTACAGAAAAATAGCGAAAGTCCAGCAATTGCCCAAACATTAATTATGCATATACTATCTAGAGTTCCTGAAATACACAAAAGGCTTATGGCGTATATTGATAACATTTACATAAAAAGTACAAACGAGAATGTGGACGAACATATTATTGATGTGGGAAAATTAATCCATTGTTTGGAAAAAGCAAATGTAACTATAAACATGAGAAAATCACTATGGTGTGCTACTTGTGATTTTGAGGTACTTGGGCACACTTGGTCAGCAGATCGTATATGGGACACTGTAAAGAAGAATAAACTATAAAGTAGGCAATATATTTGAATCCCCGTGAAAAGACTAAGGAAACATTTAGAAAGAAAACATAAACATGCTAAGTGTTTAAAGTAAACACCTTTCCCACTATGACGTCATAAGTGAGTTCCGCGTCTAATCGTCCTCACAGACACTTTCGACCACAGGGTAGAGACTTTGTACGACATGCTAATGCCGACAAACCTGGGTGCCATTAGATGATTGTGCAGCAGTGTAAATGCTATAGCCGAGCACATCAAGTGGTGGCAGGCTTTACTCATGCCATTCTACGAGGCCACCGGAAAACCGCGACTAACAAAAGCTGACCTGGACGCACTGAAGAAACCATGGACAACATTGAGACAGGCACTTCTGAATGTCGAGTCACTGTATATTCCCCCACCAGGTGCCCCGCTGGTTTTATGAACTGACGCGGCCGGAGCAGGAGTTGGTGCCATTCTACTTGCCCAGTGTTCCGATGACCCAGAAGATTTGGCCCCGGTCTGCTACTTCTCGCGAGCATTCGGCAGAAAGCAAGGACGAAAACATTCTACATGGCGGGAAGCATGTGCATTATATGAGTGAGTGAAGTATTTTTACCCTTACCTGGATGGTTGCATGAATCTCCATATAGAAACAGACTGTGGTACAGTCATTTCCTTATTTGTGCACAAAACTACTAGCAATGCTGACCCCCTGGCACAGTTCAAGTTGGGACTGACGGAACTCGGCGTCAAGAAGTACATGATCGTGCACCGGAAGGGAGTAGACCAACAGACCGCAGATTGGCTTTCCTGCGCAAAAGAACGACTGCGCCCCAACAAACTTCCACCAGCCGAAGTGCCAGACATGGCCGATACCACAATCGGCGGTGAAGACATAAACTATGTGATTGGAGCGCTCGGCGTAGTTGGCAAACTCATGGATGAGGAAGAGGCAACAGACAGTGACGGCCAGAACGGCAGTGATGACAAGGAAGGTGAGGGGGAAGTTCCAGACCCGCACCTCCCATGCCAGCACAGCAGTACTGAGCCCTGATACATGCCTTACCAATTCTGCGACTAACGGACTACACAGCATGCCAGCATACAGATCCCAAGATACAATCATGGATATCTTTATGCGAGGCCCGCAACAAGCTGACAGATGAACCTACACCAAAATATGCAGTGGTAGAAAAGAAATGTCTACAAGATGGAGTAATGTTCGAGTTAGTAAAAGGAGGAGAAAACGCTGACGCAGTTGGAACCTGGGTCCCAATTCTGAATTGGTCTGAAGCATGCAAATGCATCAAGGAAACACATGGGGCTCTGGCATATGCTGGTTACACGTGCACCCTGGAGTTTGTGTCGCGCCACATTTGGTGCCCCAGTCTACATACTGTAGTGTGGGACATTATAAGCACCTGCCACACATGTCAAGTAACTGCCATACAAACCTTAACTCACACACCCATGGTCATGTCGCATCTGAGGCAGCTGCGCAAACACCTATACATCAATTTCTGCCACATCGAAGATTGTGGGGAACCAGTGATGGATGCATTGATTGTGGTTGACAGCGCAAGTGGATTCCTACAAGTGTACCCAGTATTAGACCAAACAGCAGACACGTTAGTAGAGACATTGAGGACAGGATGGTTTGCGATGTATGGTGTGCCACGTATATTGACCAGCAACAATGGGCCACAGCTGATATCGTTAGAGTTTGCCAACTTCCTATGGTCAAGCAGATTAAAACATATTCTGATGTCCCCATTATCACCTGCAGCTAGATCTGGCAGAGTCAGCAGTGAAGAAGTTCAAGACATCATTACAGCATTGTTGGACTGATTATCTGGACAGTCCAGGATGGACACACTACATATTTACTATAGTAGCAGCCTATGCAACCACTTGTGCCGAATCAATTGCCAACACCCCCGCAGCCATTTTCTTTGGAGCAGAAGTGGTCTGCGCAGAGGGAGCATACAACCTACACCAAGTCAACATGCAACAGCAAACTTCCGAACAGCTGGAGGAAAAGATTTGTGAACAGGTGGAGAGCCAACGTACAATGATCTGAACTAGAGCAAATGCAAGAGCCAACAGACAAGTCTGCATACGATGGTTAATGCCAGGGGAGTGGGTCACCATAACTCCCAGACTATGGCCAACCAATCTGGCCGACCTGGAAACCAGGTGCCGAGGACCATTCTGGGTCACAGCATGACACAGGCCTACTTACCAACTCGAGTATGCCGATGGGTGACCATTTACAAGCTCAGTGCCTGGCAATATTCTAATGCTGTATCAGTGGGACATAGATGTGAACACATCAGACGTAGCACCTACATTGTCAGAGGAGGACATCACAGACGACAGCTTACAAGGGAGTGCTCAGATAGAAACCAGTATTACATGGGGCAAGGGTGAGCAAAGCAGTGGGTCAGTTTGTATGAGCAATTCTAGCAGAGCGGGAGGTGGAGGAATGCCTCCAGACCAAGGCACAGGAGCAGGACAAATTCAAAGCATCAATATGCCGCCGTGGAACAACATGCCTCCTCCATTATATGTGAGTTTCCTCACAGCTAGGCAACAGGGCAGCAAGCAAAGTTACTTACCTGGGTCGACCCCTTCGAAGGCTTCAGGAATGTATTAGGACCAGACGAGTGATGAGGACCAGCCTGTATGTGAAGAGATGATGGTCCTAGAGTTTGATGGCTCGTCCGACACAGACACAGACACAAACTGGGAGGATGGCAGTGACAGCGACATGGCCAGTGAGGCAAGCAAGTATGAGCCATCTTCTTACACTAGTAGTTTCCGTGACAACTCCAACAGTGACAGCAAGGAGAGCAGTTGTGGCTACCGTTATGCCAGGAGCAGTGCAAGCAGTGTCTTGGTACCATTAATACTTGCAATGCAGAATGAACAGAATCAGCCAGTCAAAAATACGTCCAATGCAAGTACCATGACCCAATTAACAGCAGACGTCTTGTCGGAAATGTCTGTATATGAAAATGTTGCCACAACCACCATGGAGATCGACTGTGCCAGAGAGTGGACCATTTCTACATCAATGGAAAATGAATGGGCACAAGAGGTTCAAATTAGAAGTGAAGATGAGAAAGAAAGAGAGGCAGAAGATAATTATATGCTAGAGGATATTATTGAGGATGAATGTAAAGATGAGAGCACCAGCATAGAGCCGGAGATGGAAGTTGACATGCCACAAGGGAACATGAGCAACCCAGAGACTTGCAACATGAATCAAATGTATGTAACTGCCTCTGACAAAATTAACACTCTAGTACCTATTGCACTTGTCTCAGAAAACACAGTATCTCAGCATACTACTGAGCAGACTGATTCCCTCCTATACGAAATTCCGCAAGAGCTCCCTCACATGGAAATTGTTAGGGAAACTCCTCTGCCCTCACTGCATGATAACAATATGTCTAGCATTATGCCAATGCCACTGGCAGGGGTGCAAATGCCTTGTGAAGCATACTGTGAACCAAGCATGTCCCCACCAGGCAGAGACTACCATGAAGGATGCAGATTCAGTTGCCAAATTGAAGGGGGCATGGACATTGCAATCCCTTCCCAAGCTGCCATGCCATGGCACCCCCGAGAGTTTTTGCAAATTCCTGAATTAACACTGCCCCCAACAATACTGCAAGTTGGTGTACAAATGAGAATTTTGCCCACTAATTAACCTGCTAGAGCAGCTGCCCCTTCTTCAACCACTGTGCCTCTCATCACCCTCTCACCAATGGCAGGACAAACGCGCCTAGCAAGTAAATGGACACCCTCACCTGAATTTGTCCCATTAGAAGGGGCACTCTTGATGGAAATGGGAAATCCAAGTTTCCGCTTTGAGTGTGTCCCTCCCCTCCCCAGATTGGCGATAGGGACTTCCCATTGAGCTCGCCGGGTTAGGTCTTCCCTCTCATTCCTAAGGATTGTCAGACAAGACAACACTGCCCATCCAAGCAGATCATGCTACATACCTCTTGGCAAATATGTTGCAAAACTCGGCGGGAATTGAATAACCCCCTCCCTGAACAGCCCAGACAACCCCAGGGTCGGAACTGGGTTAGCAACCCAAGAAACAAGAAATTGCTCTCCGACGGGAATACCGGTTATCGGAGGATCGACAAGTCAAGGATCGCCCAGACCGGAAACAAGTGAAGGCATTCTAGTGTACCCCACAGCTGGGCAGCACTCGAGGACCGAGACAAGCACACACCAGACAAGAGAAGCCCAAGTCATCTCGAAGAATAGTATTTATTACATCACCTCCCCTCACATTGAATGGGGAAAATTTTCTAGACTAAATACACATTGTTTTTCTGATTAATTTTGGTGACTCCCCTCTGGCCACTTGTACTAAAGACACTCTTCCTAGAAGGTAGCTTTTCTTATTTTCATAACAGTAAAACATTCTTGAATTCTTCTATGCTATGTTGAATAACCTACACTTTTCATAATTGTATATCAAGAAAATAAAAGTTTGTTATAATAAACTTAAACTATTAACAATTAGTAGTATTGCATTTTGCATTGTTGTGAGACTGGGGATGGCTTGGCACCCACCCCAGGCTACCCAGGAGGATGCAGGGCTTGCTCAGGGGCATGTACACCCCCAAGCACAGCCCAATGGCAGCCCTGCAGATCCTTCACAAATAGAAGGTGTAATGCACCCCACCTTCCAAGCAATTTGGAATGCCTTTACATTTAGGAACCCTGTTTATCTGGAAAACCAGAGTCCTACAGCTGCCTCTAGTAAAAAGCAGCAAAAATGACACCAAATAGTTGTTATTATGGTTTATAGTGTCTTTATTTGATATTTCAATGCTATTAACAAAATAAATTAATAGTTAGAAACTTAAAACAATTTGTATATTAAAGCTTAAATTGTTGTTGCTTTTGTCTCTTTAATTCACCAGCCTAACAATTCTATTAAGCTATTGAATATGAGATATGAAGGGCTTTAAAAAACCAAAACTAATGTTGAGTGAAAGGAAAGCACCTTAAACAGGGTCCTCTAAGTTCTTGATTAAATTCTTGGTCGTCAGTGTGGTCATTAGATATGGACAACTGAGGAAAAGGTCTTGAGGGAAACAAATGTATTGAGGGAAAGTGATTATAAAAAGATAAATGCAGCAAATACTGTGCTGCTGTGTGCTACAGTAGTGAGATTTCCTACAATAAGCAGTAGTAGAAAGCACTTTAATAATGTCACCAGAAAGCATAACATTTTTGCTAAGTGTTAATGTAACAAGCTTATAGAGTCATCTTTTATATGCTACATATTTAGCTACATGTGTACACTTAGCTGTATTTTTATTTTGGATAACGGCACTATGAATATTGTCTTCATTTTTGACCCAGCCTGCCAAATTTGACTGCCCAAGTGACTGCCCAAGTAATTCAAAAAGCTTAATAATATGCATTTGTACTTCTCAATTGTCATAATACCAGTCAAGTACTACAACCTTATTAGCTGAAGTTTGATTACTTTTTGCTTGTTTTTTCTTTAGGAATAATGCAATAACCAGTTTGCCACATTATCAAATATTGTTCTGTATGGGTAGTACATATTTTAGCTTGTTGTTTTACTGACTTTAGATGTTTGTAAAAATTGATCAAAAAATTACATAAAAAAAATTTAAGTTGAAACAATGAGCTCTCTAAATAATGGTAAAATTTCTTATAGAAAATGATTAAAAAATGGTAAAAAGGACTAAAAATGTAGCATAGCAAAATCTAATTGCTAATTAATTTTAACTCAGTCATGTAATTTTTGACAATCACATGATGTATTTAACATTATCTATTGACAATGCCTGTTGTCAAATTTATTTGCATACACATGAACCAGAGCCTGCTCACCCATTGATGTGAGCAAAAAAATATCTTATAATCAAGTTAACAAGGTATCAATTTAGTACTAGCAAAACTCTTAACTATCAGTTTGGTGGATCAACTTTCAATCATTTTAAGGTAGGTTATCAACTTATTAAATATTGAATTAAAGAGGCCTAATTGTTATAGAAAAGTTGACTTCAGAACAAGTTAATGAATTCCTCTTAACCCTAAAAGAACTACTGCTATTGTGAGGACGATTAGACGCGGAACTCACTTATGACGTCATAGTGGGAAAGG
>JANBTM010000315.1:0-16786 GCA_027578695.1 Coemansia sp. RSA 1365 | reverse complement strand
TACAATAGAACGCGTGGAATAGTGAATTGCAAGAAAGACACTACGGATACTACAATAATTAGCATAGTTAATTTATCCTACAGGGTAGTAGACAAAATTAATTTAGCTAATAACTTGTAATTATAAAAATAACAAAGTAAGTAGGATTAACATTCAACTAATTGTTATTTAAGTTAAATAATTACTTGGTTAAAAATATTTGAGAAGCATTGCATAATGCCAAAGAATGATAAAATTATTGTAGTACATAGTTGAATGTAATGAACTAAGCATTTCTTTTAGTGTAGTAGTTTTATAAGAAACAATATCAGTATTAGAAAAAGCTAAACACTACTAGAAAATTGCAAATTAGTTGATTACATAATAAAAACTGCTTATCTGGTACTGCTAGTATGTGGAATGAAGTTTTCAAGTTTTATCTAATTATTTGTAAATAAGAAATATTTACAAAATAATAAACTTGCATTTAAATTACATCTACCAAGTGGAAATTTAATTACATATAAATGCAAAACTGACTAGCAAAATCCGAAATATTAAACATATACTAAATAGAAAAGACAGACATTATAAAAGTTGTATGAGTGTTGATAAGCTTTTCGGTTGAAAATGTAAATAATTGCTATAATAAATTTTAAAATTTGCTATATTTATAATTTCTGTAGAAATTAAAATTATAAATCGTATTGCCCAGTTTGTTTTACATTTAGTTACACTAATGTGTATGTGTGTAGAATAGGTCTTTATTGTGGTGATTCCGACAAATCCCCAGTAAGTGTTGATTGGGTTAATCTTGGCCTAGCCAGGACTTCCCAGAATGGACGTCACATGGTATGAGGCTGGCTTTTCGGACATGGCGAGACTGGATGTTTTGTTGCAACTAAGCTTTTGACATGTCAGATGTTGTTTTGGCGAAATTGGATGTTTTGGTGTAATGTGATGTTACCAATTGGGATGTTTTAAAAAAAATTAGATAGTTTTCAATTAGATAGTTTTCAAAGACAATGGCGGCACAAGAGCAAGATGGTGGTTATTTTTTCCATGGGTATGAGTATAAAATGCTAGGGTTATTGGTAGAGTTTTGTGTTAGAACCTTCTTGGAGTTTCTCTAATATTTTATTGATTATTAAGAAATTGCTTTAGTTCATTAGTTACTTGTGTTTTATTGTGTTTCTTCAATTTATTTAATCCCAGGGGTTTTTTCTATTATTAAAGCAGTGTGTTTTCTCCTTAAATTTTAGTGTAGAGTGCAGTAGCGAGTGTGTGCCAAGCTACGCAGAACTTTGGGGAAACACTCGTTTCTATTGTGGTGTGAGCATGAGCGTTTGAGTCGAGTGCGTGAGCGCAATTTATTCTATTTGAAAAAACCTATTACTAAATTCTATTCCGACAGAGGCAGAGTGTGCGACCACCTCTCGTAACCAATTGGCTAGCCTGTCTAAGATTACCCCGAACCCCTTTCATTTCGCAGGGGTTTCTATGCTGAAAAATTATACTGGCGACTTTCCTATGCAATTTAGTACAATTACATCATTATTTTTTGATAGTAATTAATGTTTTTTAGGGTTACTGAAAAATGTTTTATAATACATTGGGTGTATAGATATAAGATCGGCAAGACCTCTAAGCGAGAATAAACGTTAAAATATTATATATGCAAGAGATATATTTTAAAGATATAGTAAACTAATTAACCAGATAAGGAGGAGTCGGAGGACCAACACCAACAGATAAGACAGCGTTATGCATCATTTGACCAAAGGCAGAACCAGCACAAGCAGCCAAATCAGAAGGAGGACCAGATTCACAAATAGTACCATTACTTACAACCAGCACAGAATGACAATCAAGTACAGATTCTATCCTATGAGCAATAGTAATAACAGTGCAATTCTGAAAGCACCGACGAATGACCATATGCAGATGGTGACTAGTTTCAGCATTTATAAAAGCAGTTGCTTCATCTAAAATCAATATACGCACTTGTTTAAGTATAGCTCTTGCTAATCCCAACAATTGTCGTTGACCTGCACTCCAAGTATCCACATTTGTGCTGTTGATATTAGCATCATTAAGCCCAACCAGATCTAATGAATGTCTGATCTGATTGTTAGTATATTGTTTCCATGGATCAAGATTTTCGCGAACAGTTCCAGGAAACACATAAGTACTCTGTGGAACAATACCTAATTTTTCTCTCAGCGCAGCAAATGGAACATGAGCAATGTCCACATTGTCAATTAGAATTTGGCCAGAAGTAATGGGTAAAAGACCAAGCAATGCCATGGCAATGCTGGTTTTGCCGGAGCCTGTACGACCAACAATTCCAATATGCTGTCCTGGGTAAATGGTAAAGCTGACGTTACGCAAAACCATTGGAGAGAAACTGCTGATATGTGGATCCTTCTCATTGGAGATATTGTTGTAGCAAGCAGAGACGCGGTTGAACACAATTAATCCGCAGGATGGCCAGGATTTCTCAACAGTATTCAGCGATTCAGGCTGCATAATATCTGCCTGTGGTACCAGCGTCGCATTGATGTACTGGGCAGCCCTGGCGAGGGAGGATCGTAGAGAATGAGTCTGACGAATCAGATGCTGCAGCCGACCCAAGTGCATAGTAACAGAAAAATGAACAAGCAATAGCGTAGCTGGGTCAATCTGCAAACTGGAAGACTGGGTGTAAGCGCCAAAAAGGGCGATTGCAAAGGCAACAGTAATGGTAAACTCGCGCAGAACAGTCATATTCAAATCCGTCCATGTCTCAACGCCATCACATAACCACTGAAGCTGAACGCAGGAAACCATCCGATGCATTAGTTTTTGGCGGACAAAGTGGCCAGCCTCAAAAGCGCGAATAGTAACTGCCCCACTGACTGATTCCTGAAACTGCTCGTCAACTAAAGGAATCGCCTTGGCGTGCATGGCAACAATGTGCTCAAGCGGTTTGGAACTGAGTCGTACAATATGCCACATGGCCAAAACAGAAGCGAGTACTGACAGCAAAAGTAACGGATGGAATGAGGCGATAATCCATGTCTCAAAAAGCAGCTTAATAGCAAACGTAACGAGCTGAGCCAGCTGACTGGGCAAACGCGAGTCCAAATCCTGTTGGCTCTGCGTAAATAGCGATAAAAGCTGGCCAGTGGAAAATTTCGTGAACAGACTCAGATGCGCATTAGCTACGGCGTGGAGCAGGTGGTTGTGTGATTTAACAAAAATCACGCGGCGCCAGATCACCACCGTCCACCATTTGGCTAACAAATCCAGCGCCAGGTCAGCAGCCCACCACGCAGCACATGCCGCAAAGTGCTCAATCATCGGAGTTCGGAGAACAGACAGATTGGACGACGAGGCAGTCGGAATGGGTTTGGATAACCAAAGCTGCGCTTTGTATGACGCAACGCACTGCGCTGCAACTGTTGCGCAGTGAGCAGCGACAATTGTTTTGCCGCATATTCTCAGCAGGTATTTGATGGACACGAGTTCTGCTGACTGTCCGTGTGCAGCCGGCAGCTGTTCCAAAAGCGACGTGTCTTTCGTGTAACTGTTTTCATTTGATTGCGGACGAGAAGGCGGCGGAGACAACAGCTGATCCATATTGTTAACATCGAGGGGCGAATTCTGACTTTCCGACGGAGTAGCAGCAAATGTGGCAGTAGTCGTTGCAGTGCAAAGTTCGGCATTTCCTTGAAATACGCTACCATTGTTGATAACGCAGATGGAATCCGCTGCATGCAAAAGCGACTGATCCCGGGTGACAACAATTCTTGTTGCGTCGCGCAGAACAGCTGTCGGCCCAGCCAGCACGCGACGGATAAGGCGTCGAGAAACATGCACATCCACAGCTGCCAGTACGTCGTCCAGCAAGTAAATTGAAGCACGCGAATACACAGCCCGTGCAAGAGCCACACGCATTCGTTGGCCTCCAGAAATTGTCATACCATTGGTTCCAACAAGTGTCTGGTCGCCCAGTTGCCAGCAATCCAAATCGTGTTGCAATTCGCACACATCGACGACCACTCCAAACCAGTGACTGTCGTATGCTCTTCCAAACGTAATATTCTCTCGTATAGTGCCGTTCATCAGCCATGGAGTCTGCGAAACGTACGCTATGCGGCCATTCACCACTGGCATAAAACTGTTGTTGTCAGCGAATGAGTAGTGCTCCATTTCCCCGAGAATTGCAGCAAGCAGCGACGATTTGCCAGAACCGACTGACCCAACAACCGCCAAAAACTGGCCTCTGCGTACGCTTAAGCTGGCACATTTTAAAGTGAATGGCACTTTAGCGGGACCTGTGCCGGTACTATCAGAAGCCTCACGCGTTGACCATACAAACGAACTGTCTGATATCTGAACCGCAATATTGCTTTCTAGTGATTTTTCTTCGGTAGCATCGTGCTTTGTTTGTAGACTGCTGTTGCATAGAGTGTCGCTGTTAGCCGAAGCTTCTAACAGAATAGTGCGAATCTGAGCATAGGGACGCTTTGCCGCCCACCAACTGTCAAAAGCGTGAGGGGAGTCAATAAGTAGTGGAATAAGTTCACGTAAAATAGTCTGTACAATAAAGACACTCTCAACAGTAACGAGGGGGAGAGTATTTGTAAAGTCTTTGGGACCATGAGATAAGAAACTTGTAGCTATGCTGTAGATAAATAAAGAAACGAGAGGACCACACGTACGACAAGCAGTCCAAACAGAAAGTAAGAGAGATGATAAAGCAGAATTCTCAATTGTGGGATCAAGTTCTTCGGATTCTCTTATAGATCGTATACGACTAATTAACATTGAACTCCAACCTAGCATGCGTATAGAGACAATATTATCAAATAAATGTGTAAGTAAAGATACCCGTTTACTAGTAGCTTTTGAAGCACGACCTTTAGCATCATTTACACTCTGTAATAAGCGCTTGCGTAATGGAAGATAAAGTAATCCTGCTGCTATTCCTGGTAATATTGCCCAACCAACATGCCAATAAAATATAACAAGTCCTGCAGAGAGTCGGAAAGGTATCCAAAGAGTATTAGTTAATTGAGCAGCATTTTTAGCTAATATTCGAGTACTCTGAGTGCCACAAGAATAAAGATCTGTTTCAAGTTTGCCAGCTTCCACTGTCAGTTTTGCAACAGACGCATTTTGTTTATCGTTGGTTGTATGCGCCTGATGAAGAGCACAACTTAGCGTACAACGTATGGAAAGTTCAATTCTGTCACGCATATCAATTTGATTTTGCTCAAGAATTCCGCCACCAATGCCCAGCGTCAAATACATTAAAAGTCCATACAAGCAGGATTCCGCTGAAGGCCGACTTCCATCTGCTGCTGCATTGCCGAGGATCTGCACAATACGCGCTACGGCGACTGGCTGCCAGATATCCTTGAGTTGCACAAGCATTCGCAGAAAAGTGCATACAATAAGCTCACACGAAAAAGTCCAGAACAGTGCATATCCTAGGGATCGACGTCCGCCCAAAAGCTCCTGCTGCCAACTCTTATTAAACCGCGCTACCATTGGCCCCGGGTGGAGTGAGCGTGGCAGCTCGGGTAGTTCCAACTCGGTATTCTCAGTACTGCGCTTCCGCATACTCTGTAAATAACGAAATACCCAATGATAAGTAATACGATGCACTGCCACTACGAGGAACTGTGTAGATAACCACTGCTGTTTTTGTAAATTGTGGATCACCAACCATGCATCCAACAAAATCAACAAAAGTGCAAACATCAGCTGCGAATGCACAGTGTTTGTGTACAAAACAATCCATTGCATTGTCACTACTGTTACGACAACCACTGCTCCTCCACGCAGCAGATACTGTACATTTCTCAGGCTGTGCATATGCAATTGTGCAGATAACGCATGTGCTCGCATCATAGCTGGTGGCAAATGTATCAAACCCCGTAAAACTGTGTGTGTCAAAATAACCCTGTCAATATTCAACGTATTCCAATAAAACGCAATCTGT
Source organism: Coemansia sp. RSA 1365 (assembly GCA_027578695.1). Taxonomy (NCBI): domain Eukaryota; kingdom Fungi; phylum Kickxellomycota; class Kickxellomycetes; order Kickxellales; family Kickxellaceae; genus Coemansia; species Coemansia sp. RSA 1365. The sequence continues at coordinate 10,815 of JANBTM010000315.1, read as the reverse complement.
ATTGCTGCCACTGCAGTCAACAGTAATCCACTCTATAAACAAACGTAAGAAAAATACAAATAAACATAAACCAGATATTAATATTGTACATAGGATTTAATATTCTATTGCATATTAAGTGTGTAATTTCTTTCAAAAAAGGCATAATCTTATAGATACAAACATGAAACATTTCTACTTACATTTAATAAAACTAGTGTACGAGCAGTATAGTTTTTCGGCTTTTGTTGAGATTTACAATGCGAGATTACCGCAAGAATAACATGAACGGTGCAGCTACATAACATAAAAGAAGCAACTTTATTTTATACACATTCTTTGAGTGACTGCAAGAAAACTACTTTTGTTCATGCAAAATTACTAGATATGGCAAGTGAAATAAGGACGTTGTCAAATCTCTCACCCTCATCTTGCATAGAATGTACAGATAAAACCTCAAAACATACTAAGAAAAATATGTTTGAGGAGAATAATCAAGTGGCTAGCAAATACACCGAAATAATAAGAAAAATAGAAAAAAGCACAATAATACCATTCTAATCTTTTTCATTTTAGGCAAATAAGCTTCTTACAACTTTAGACCCTTTTTTTTTGCTTTCAAAGCGGAGATTAAATAGGCTTCTAAACTCTTAGCCTTATTGGTCGCAATATCCATCTTATATACACAAGTGGAAGATCTTTAATAGCCAATGTTGGCTATGTTAATAGATAAAAATATAATGAGACGATTGAGCAGAGTACGTACCTGATCCATTGCCACCAAACTAATGGTGATTGTGTGCCGAAGGATATGTATTTCAAACCATCTCCTTTAATATGATTAGAAGAGTTATTGATAAAACCATTGGTATCCATTATCTTCGCTATTAATGGAAAGAATGATAAATTGAGCGGCAATATAAAAAAGTTGTAAAAGTACAAGAAACAATGCCTATGGGGTTTTAATTTTAAAAACAAAGTAAAGTAAGGGTGTCAATATTCGGAAAGCAAAGAAAAGGTAATTTATGGTTTATTGCGAAAAAAGGCAAAAAAAAAAAGGCATGAACAAAAAAAGGGTGGAGAGGGATTTAAATAAGAAAACAATCCTAAAAGTGGGGGGAGATGAAAGCAACTGAAAAAAAAAGCAAGCTGCAAGAAAAATGAAAAAAAAAAACCAACGCACAGACGAAAAAAGGGGGAGGGACAAGAAATATGCAAAAGAACATGCAATTTAGATATTTGTAATATTCATATTCAACTATATATTATTATAGAGCAATTGTTAATCTCTTTTAAAAACTAAACAAGTATGATTCTTGCCTTATTTTGCAATAATTGCTTTTTTAATGTGAAGAATGAGAATGCATCTAAAAATTTTGTTATCTTCCAAAATAAACAAATTCCTCTCCCCCAATTTTTTTATTTTCCCAAAAAAAGCATGTAAATCTTTTTTTTTTCATCTCCGCTTTATTATGAAAAAAAGAATGGGAAAAAAATAAGTGTATGTCAAAAAGTACTGAAATGAGACTGGCTTTGGTTAGCCAAAGAAAATCAATTGTAAATAAAACGTAATCTGCTTTCCATAAACTTGTAATACTATTGGCGACAAATATTTCATGTAAACATATGTAATTACTTAAAAACATATTAGTTTTGTTTTGTTTTGTTTTTTCCACAAAAAAGGATTAGTTAAGATCAATTGTAAGTGTATAACAGACAAATACCTCAAACAACATATGCCTCCCAACATGTGAAAAGAAGATGACCAGCCTTCTGAATGATCTTCGGTGTACAAAGGCAATGAATAACAATCTTACAGCATTCTCAAATAACATTCATAAACATACAAAAAACATGGTATACAATTGTTGTGAGAATGTCATATTATTCAACCATCTGCAATTAAAAAACCAGATGATAGAAAACATGTAGGATACAAGTTTTAATACAATATGTAGTTTAAGTGTGCATTAATTTGTACATTCTACTTTACCAAGTATAGGTTGTTTTTTGTATGTATTAATGGCGTTTTTTTTTATGCAAAACGTGATTGTATCTATTATTAAAATAGATGTACGGAATAGAGGAGCATAGCTATAAGCAACCTTTTTGTAGAAAAAAAGTAAGGAAAACAAAATTAAAAAATCACATGATAAAACTAAAAAAAAGTATAAGCTAAAGTTCAAACCAATTGATCCCGGTAAGAGTATAGAATAACGCGAAAAAAAAAAAAATTAAAGAAAAAAAAGTTTATTACAATACAATTATTTGCTTAATTACAAAACACTCCATAGACATTAATTAAAACGACAATATGTCAGCATCATTAAAATTCCGCAGCTATAAGAAAGAGAGCGATTTAGAACCAGTAATACGATTAATAGACGAAGATCTATCGGAGCCATATTCAATATACACATATAGATACTTTGTACACCAATGGCCAGAACTGTGCATAATAGCGGATACTATGGAGAAAGAATGCGCAGGAGTAATCATATGTAAAATCGAACCACACAGGAGAAGACATATAGATGGATACTTCCAACACGAGAATCAAATGATTAATAGAGGATACATTGGCATGGTAGCGGTTGATAAAAGTTGTAGAAAAAAAGGCATAGGCAGTGCTCTCGTTTTAAGAGCATTGGACATTATGAAAGAGAAAGACGCCGATGAGATCATTCTCGAAACTGAAACCCAAAATAAAGGTGCGTTAGCTTTATACGAACGTTTAGGCTTCATTAAAGATAAACGTCTTTATAAATATTACCTGAGTGGTACTGATGCTTTTAGATTAAAACTTTGGCTTTAAAAAAATCTAATATAAAACCCCACCTACTCCTTGTTAATATTATCTACCCAATTACGTGCGTTTCTGAAAATACGTGCCCATGGTCCATGTAGCCAATTACTTAAAGCATCTTTTGTAATAAAGGAATTGGCTTCTGTACGTACAACACGTTCAGGATGTGGCATAATAGCCAATACACGACCATCAGGAGAAAGTACAGCAGCAATATTAAGATCTGCGCCATTAGGATTCATTGGATAAGGAGTGCGTTCCTCAGAAACAGAATAATCACGACGATCCACATACTTGACAGCAGCCAAATTCTTCTGAATAAACTCATCACGAGCCTCAGAGGACGCAAAACTAGCACGACCTTCACCATGAGCAACAACAATAGGCAATTGAGAACCAACCATATCGTTAAAGAAAACCTGTGCCTTATCATCATCAGCAACAGGTTGTACCATGACAACACGTCCCTCATATTGTTCACTTTCATTCTGTAGGAAATATGGCCAACAATCAGTCCCGGGAATTAAATCACGGAGATTAGAGAGCATCTGACAGCCATTGCATACGCCCAAAGCAAAAGTGTCCTTCCGTAAAAAGAACTCTGCAAACTGATTACGAACATGTGGAGAGAGTAAAATTGATTTAGCCCACCCTGCTCCTGCTCCCAATACATCGCCATATGAAAATCCACCAACTGCTGCTAATCCTGTAAACCCATCCAAAGTTATACGATTTTCGAAAAGATCTGTCATATGAACATCGTATGCATCGAAACCAGCTTGATAAAAAGCATATGCCATTTCAGCATGTGAATTAACTCCCTGCTCGCGTAACACTGCAACACGAGGCCTCGTAGCATTTGTAGAAATTCCACGCGGAATTGTAGAATCTCCTGCTGGATCAAAAGTAAGTGCATATTTAAGTCCAAGATCAGTATCATCCGATAAAAGCTCATATTCCTCCTGTGCACAACGCGGATGATCGCGTAGTGCCTGCATACGATATGATGTTTCTGCCCACATAGCACAAAGCGCAGCACGTGTTTGTTCAAATACAACAGCACCCGCAGCACGAATACGAACCATATCAGACTCAGTAGACGGAATAACAGTACCAATCGGATAAACAGAAACTCCAGCCTGTGTAAAATACTTAACGACATTGATAGCAGAATCTGCAGAAACCTGCAATACAGCGCCAAGCTCCTCAGTAAACAGGGATTCAATAATATCACGCTCAGACGCAGCAGCAGAGTTATTTCCTAATAGCGGCGCAATGTCAACATCAATTCCAACATGTCCAGCAAAAGCCATTTCAGCCAGAGTAGTAAACAAACCGCCATCAGACCGATCATGATAAGCGAGAATATTCGAACGACATTTCTGCAGTGTGTTAAAGAAAGCACGCAGAGTACGCGGACTCTCAACATCCGGAACAACATCGCCCAAACGACTGAATACTTGCGCCAACGCAGATCCTCCCATGCGATGCTGACCGGCAGCCAAATCAACAAACAACAGTCGACTACCAGATTCCTGTAACAACTGCGGAGTAAGCGTAGCACGCGTATCACGCACTGCAGCAAAGGCTGTCACAATTAATGAAACTGGTGCAGTAACATCCACTCCTCCACAACGCTGCTGCATACTCATTGAATCTTTACCCACTGGTACGCTGATTCCCAAATCCTGACACATTTCACTCAACGCACGCACCGCACTGTACAACCGAGCTCCCTCGCCAGGATGTGCTGCTGCTGCCATCCAATTAGCACTGAGTGCCGTCCACGACAAATCCGGCACTGCCGCCGCCGCCAGATTCAGCAGCGCCTCACCGGCTGACATACGCGCAGCAGCAGCAGCATCAACCAATGCCAGCGGTGGCCGTTCTCCCAACGCCATGGCTTCACCACTGCGTGAGTGTGGGTTGTACCCACTGCAAGTGACTGCCACATCCGCCACAGGCACCTGCCACGGACCAACCAGCGGATCGCGTCCCACCAGTCCCGTCACCGACCGATCTCCGATAGTTACCAAGAAATTTTTAGATCCCACCGACGGCAACCGCAGCACACGCGCCGCAGCCACCGCAACACGCTCACGCAGCGAAACACCCGATGCACTCAACCGCACCAGACTGCCGTCGAATGGCACACGAGCATCAGTCGGCGTGGCATCAACACGCGCCATACGCGGAGCACTGCCAAACAGTACAGCCATAGGAACATCGATGACATGAGCAGGTCCATCGGAACCAGAAGGCACCGGTGCATTAGAGTCAGTGACACGCAGACGCGGCTCGGCGGTAGCAGAACCAACAACAGCAGCAGGACAACGTTCCCTACGCGCAATGTCTTCAAATACTTCCAGACGATCAGAATCAATGGCCAAAACATAACGTTCCTGTGCTTCGTTACACCACAACTCCATTGGTGATAAGGCTGTATCCGCCGTAGGCACACGACGTAATTCCACACATGCACCCAATCCAGCATCATGTACAAGTTCCGGCAATGCATTACTCAGACCACCCGCACCAACATCGTGAACACTGGCAATTGGATTCTCAGATCCCAACGCAGTGCATCCGTCCAAAACCATCTGACATCTACGTTGCATTTCTGCATTACCACGCTGCACTGATGCGAAATCCAAATCTGCCGTTTGCGTACCAGCTGCAACAGAAGATGCTGCTCCTCCGCCCAATCCAATCAGCATAGCTGGTCCTCCAAGCACTACCAATTGTGCACCAGCAACAAACGGCGTCTTCAGCATCTGCGTAGCTCGAACACTGCCCATTCCACCCGCCAGCATAATGGGTTTATGGAAACCGCGGATTTCGCTACGAAGCTCGGATTCTTCAACATCAGGCTTTTGTTCTACGTCATCAGCCCCTCCTACCGGTACTCGCTGAAGATACGTCCGGAAAAAGCCCAGAATTGCCGGCCGTCCGAATTCGTTTGCATAAGCAGCAGCGCCCACTGGAGCTTCTAGCATAATATCCAATGGTGAAGCCACATGTGCTGGGAATCCCACATCAGCAGTAGCATTTTCCCAAGGCTGCGCAAAGCCAGGAATGCGCAAATCACTGACAGCAAAACCAACAAGTCCACATTTGGGACGCGAGCCGTGTCCAACAGCTCCCTCATCACGCATCTCGCCACCAGCGCCTGTGGCAGCACCAGCAAATGGCGAAATCAAAGTAGGATGGTTGTGGGTCTCCACTTTCGTCACAATATGCACAGGACCAACATCCCGTTGTTCCCATCGGTATTCACCCGCACCAGACTTTACAGGAGTCCAACTACCAATCTGATCAGCATCCATTGCGGAAATCACCGCAGCATTATCGGAATACGCAGAAAGTACGTGCTCCGGATGAGCAGCATAAGTCTTCCTAATCCAATCAAATAACGAATGAGGCTGTTCCTTGCCATCAATTGTCCAAGCAGCACGGAATATCTTATGACGACAATGCTCGCTGTTAACCTGAGCAAACATCATAAGTTCTGCATCCGTGGGATTACGTCCAAGTCCCCCTTCCGATTGTGATCCGGCAAATGCTGCTGCCACATACGCCATTTCGTCCTCTGCCAACGCCAACCCCAATTCTCGGTTGGCCTGAGACAACAGCGCTACAGCATCCTCAGTGCTTCCCTTTACTTTTGTCTCAGCCTGCTCGATGCTGCCAATTTCTCTGGCTACTTCTCCCGCACGTGCTCCACGCAAAGGCACTTCTCTTAATGGACGAGCAGCCTGCTGTCCGAAAATCAACGCAGGGCTCGGACACGCTTCATAAACAGCTTCCGTCATACGATCTGATCCAGCATCAATTACCTGCTGGTGATCACTCAATTTGAAAGAAGGAACAGCTTCATTTCCAACAAATTCAATGCGATAGACAATACCACGTTCCACACGTCTCACAACACCATCGAGTCCACAGAGTCTAAAGATCTCCGTAGCCTTCGATGACCAAGGACTAATAGTACCCTGCCGTGGTAATACCCATAACGTACGCACACACGAGGTCTCCTCTTCCTTTTCCCCTTCTTCATCTCCCGATAACAGCTGAATTAATGCACGTGGAGCTTCTGTCTCACCTGGCGCACGCAATAGAGTAGAAATAATAGCCCATACGTTCTCCGCAGTATTAGCCTGTAATGCCTCGTTCAACTGAGGAGTATGGTTGGATTTGGCTGCGGCATACACTGCTTGTTCCTCGGTTGTACCGTAAGCTGCTTCGAATTCTACAAAGTGTACGTGATGCGTCTGCACTGCTTTTACACTGTCTGCAGGAAACGGAAACTTTTCTATCAGCTGCTTCAGTCGGAATCCTGAAACTGCCTGACTCCGACCGGGAACTACGAGCATCGTCATCCTTTTATTATCAGAAGTATGTTACTAATAGAAACCAAAAAAGATAACGCATATATTCAGCTCGATCTAAGATAGAAATATAAAAGTCCACGCTAGAAAAAGAGAAAGTAGGGAAAACTTTCTCAGAACCACAGCTCTTCTCCTTCATTCTCCTCCCCTACTCCTGCACTGGAATTAAACTCTAGAAAATTTTTTTAGAGGTTGGGGGAAGGTTTTTTACAGCGTTAGAATCCATGCTGTTACACCCAATGCCAGAACAGAAAGCGGGCCGTGTGAGTCACTGAATGCTGCAGCAGCACTGTCAGTCTGAAAAGCAAGCGAATCGCTAACATTAGAATTTCCGTGCTGGCTCTTTTCTGTATTCTCTGAACCCTTTCTCTCCGCATCAATGCCAATGGTGGATGGCTCAGAGGACTCAGCAGATTTAGTAGGCGAATCAGATTTAATCGACGTAGATTTCTTCTTATCTTCTTCCTCTTTGGCACGCATGGCAGCATTGCAGAAAACATCAATTTGACCTTCGTTTGCAGCACGAGCATTATCGCTTGGACAATTATTAAAACAACCGGCTATGCTCTTTTGTGCTTGACACTTGCACTCCCAATCGCTGTAGGAACACATTGCTAATACTTGTCCTTGTACTGAGAGACAATTGTCCAGAACATTCTGTGCTTCACATCCCTTGTTTGTTTTGTCTGTTGACGCACTACTAAGTCCAAGTCCTGCTGGAATTGCTGCTGCTTCTTTTGTTTCTATTCCAATACTACCAGATACTACGCCCATTACAACCCCACTTGTTATCATCAACTGATAAATGCTCCTCATTATGTTGCTATTCTATGTAAATACTATAATCCTATATATGTAACTATATAATGTATAAATTCTCACTATGCGATAATCCTACTGCTGCTATTACTTGTTGCGGCTGTCTATCCTTTTGAATAACTCGTAACATTATCCAACCTCACAATTAATACTCCCCACACAACATTCAATATACCAATATCTGAGACATTTTAAACCACACATACACTAAATACAAAAAACATATACCATGCTTTCATATTCTCCACAACGTAATATATTTCATATTTTCTTTTACTAAAAACTCTCTTCTTTAAGAATAAAAAAAAACCCCACACATTTTACGCAAGCAAAGAGTGACCAGTCATATGCTCAGGAATCTCCACATCCATAAAAGCAAGTAAAGTAGGAGCAACATCACACAAAGCATGCTTCTCATTTTCCTCCACAAATTTCCTCTCATCCGAGGTCATAATAAATGGTACACGAGAACATGTGTGCGCCGTATGTGGTGAATTGCCATCATCCGAGAGCATCTTCTCAGCATTACCATGATCAGCTGTAACAAACAAAGTATAACCATGAGCTTTGCATGCCTCGTAAATGTTTCCAATTGCTTTATCAGTTGCTGCAATTGCCTGACAAGCTGCGTCGTAATCTCCCGTATGACCTACCATATCCGGCGGTGCAAAATTACACATAACAAACGGATACTTTTCCGTGCCAATTTCCTCACTCACTTTCTCCGCAACTTCCCATGAAGACATCTCCGGCTTCAAATCGTAAGTAGCTACTTTTGGTGACGGAATCAAATCACGGTCTTCTCCCTTAAATTGCGCTTCTGTTCCGCCATTAAAGAAAAACGTCACATGTGCGTACTTTTCTGTTTCAGCAATGTGCACTTGGGCAATTCCCTTCTTCGCCAACCATTCTGCCAACACATCAGTCATCTTCTGAGGCGGAAATGCTACAGGGAAAGTGTAGTCTGATTTGTACTGCGTCATAGTAGCAATATGCAGATTCTCTGGTACTCGCGAATCAAATGGCGTAGGCTTAATTCCAAACGCCTGCGTAATCTCGCGCATACGATCCGAGCGGAAGTCAAAGAAAAACATCGTATCGTTGTCCTTCACCAGTCCCTCAGAGTCTACTATTATCGGCTTAAGGAACTCGTCCGTCTCATCTTTAGCATACCTCTCTTCCACAGTCTTAATAGCATCGTCGCTCTTCTCTCCACGTCCCAGTGTCATCGCATCAAACGCAATCTGCACCCGCTCCCAACGCTTATCACGATCCATCGCGTAGTACCTTCCAACAATTGTCGCTATATTTCCGTACTCGAGCTCCTCAATCGCCTGCTGCAAATCTCTCAGATACTTCACCGTAGAACGGGGACTCGTATCACGCCCGTCCGCAAAAAAGTGCACAAATGTCTCTGGCACTCCAGCTTCCTTAGCAGCCAGCAAAAGTCCAATCAAGTGCTTAATATGTGCATGCACTCCGCCATCCGAAACCAATCCACACATATGCAGACGTCCGTTGCCTGCCTTTGCTCTCTCAAACGAATCCTTTATGGCGCCCATCTTCCCAAACTGCTTCTCCTCCAGCGCAACGTCAATACGCACAATATCCTACATAAAAAAAAAAAGCCCAGACTTTGTATTTCTTATTTAGGATTAGGGGACCAATTTACACCCTTCTAAATAAATATTATCGTGATGGCCACCATCTTGATAACAATATCATAATCTTATTCCCCCCTTACCTGATAAACCACCCGTCCTGCGCCAATATTGAGATGTCCAACCTCAGAGTTGCCCATCAGTCCTGCTGGAAGTCCCACTGCTCGTCCGTGCGCTGCCAGTGTCGTAAACTGCTGGCTCTTCTCAAACCCGTCCATTACTGGCGTCGCTGCATCGCGAATAGAATCTCCTCTCGCCTCCTTGTTTGGATTAATACCCCATCCGTCAATAACAATAAGACAAGCTTTTCCAACCATCTTCTAATTAAAACTGTATATCCTTTTAATTGCGGTTTTACTGCCCACTCTATTTGCCAAAAAAATTAAAAAAGGAAAAAAGTGTAGAGAAAAAAAAAAAAAGAGCTAAACTTTAGCCAGAAGAAGTGTAGACCATGATGATCGTCGAATTAAATATTCTGATTTCGTGATTTCCGGACAAGGGGAACTAATAAAAGTATCGCATGTTGCTTTAACACTCCCTATAGCCAATTTGTGGTGATCAGTGCTGAACCCACTTTGTTAAGGCTGCCAATCCCTCGAACCGCGGTTTCAAAACGTTCTTTCTGGAGCTGAGAAAACCATCTGAAGTCACATTGAATGTGATAAGAACAGCGACTGACTACTAGCAATTTGTCAGCAACATTTTCTATTAGTATTTTCTATTCTTAACCACTATACTTTAAATAGGAATAGGCAAACCTTCTATAATTGGTGGTAATAAATTGGGTTTTTTAATCATTGAGTTTCTTTGCAGCATCTTGTGCCAAGTCCCACAATAATAAACATGTAAATACTTCTACTAAGTGTTTTGGTATGAGTCTCCGACATGTCAATCACTTGTGTTTAGAATATAATTCAATTTAAATAAATGATAATTAGAATTTCAAACAAAGATTCAAAAATTACTTGTGTCCATGCATCAATTTTGCTCCTTGCCCACAGTCTACTTAATCACAACCCAATCGGTGGATCACCCTATGAGAGTAGGTCTTGATCCATCCTGTATCAACTTGCTAGTCATGTCTAGGGGAGTGTGGTTCACTCCAGGCTTTAATAGAGGTTTACTAGTGAATACTATTGAAATCTTAAACAATCCAAAACAA
>JANBTM010000313.1:0-13452 GCA_027578695.1 Coemansia sp. RSA 1365 | reverse complement strand
GGACATGACGGTCCTGGACATGGTGGTCCCGGACATGATGGCCCTGGTCACGACGGTCCTGGACATGACGGTCCGGGACATGGTGGCCCTGGACATGATGGGCCTGGACATGACGGTCCCGGACACGGTGGCCCCGGACATGGCGGTCCTGGAAACGGTGATGGAAATGTTAATGCCTGTGGGGTTACGCCACGCCACATATCGGCACTTACTCCGCTACTGAACAAGCTTGGTCTCTCCACAACCATTAATGGCGTCAAGCAGCTTGTAGACAAGGTGCTTTACAGCGTCGGCGATCTTCTAGAGAGTCCTGGTATTAATGGCCGCGGAGGACTTGTTGATGCTGTCAGCAATTTGGTCAGAGGTCTACTCGGCCAGCCTCTTGATCTACACGATGCTGTTGATGCTCTCACCGAAATCCTGGAAACCCAGGTTCCATGCCTGCTCGACACCCTTCTACCCAAGCCTTAAGCACCTTTTGCGATTATTCATATATTGTCTTTTGAGGAGTACTTTTGAATTCCCACTACACGTTTTCTTAAATATAGGAAATAAGTTATCATAACGCATATATTAGTATCATAAATGGCATTGTGATATGCCTAAAGGTACTGACTAATATACTGCTCTAGGGATGCAGCGTTGCGCCCAAAGCTTTTTTCTATTTTTGTGCTCAACCTAGTAACAAATAACATTATCTAATAACGACGATGTCATGTTGATACTTTCTACAATTGTCTTGGAACAAGTAGGATAAGAAAATAAATACTCTATTAAATACGCAATAATCACTTTGCGCCATTCGGGACAAATCCATGGATATGATAGTCAAATTCATTGCTAGGTATGCCACTGCCAACACCTGGGGTAGAGACCACTACAGACGAAGTGTGTGGCAGTCTTTGCAAATCTACTACCATCTGGTCTAGCGGTTGGCCTGGACCCATGTGAGATGTAGACAGCGAAGGAACTGCAGGCAACGATGGTATACCAAACTGACTACTTACTTGAGAAGCAAAAGCCAATCCAGCTGCTGTCACATATTGCTGTTGCTGAGAACTAGACACAGTCGCTGCAGCAGCAAACATTTGTGTGTTGGTACTACTTGGAAAAACAAAATTTCCAGCGACCGAGGCACTGTGATGACACAACTGTTGATGTTGCTGTTGTTGTTGAATTTGGCGCTGCATTTCTGCTGCATCCATAGGCAGAGAAATACCAGGGTTGTTGCCACCAATGGAAGCAGCTGGTAACATCTGCACAGACTGATTCGACATGTTAGCTGCAAGAGTTTGCGCGTTAATAGAGTCAAGTCCCATGTCTGATGCTAGTCGCGCAATCTCACGCCCTAATGGATAGGCGCTTTGCGTAGCATTTGGCAGCTGTCCTGGTGCCAACTGAGCACGCTGCTGATGTTGTGAAAATGTATATGCGGCTTCCGGATGACCATATCTAAACTCGCTGCCCTGGTCGCCACGGCTTGCATCATAAACAGCCATGGCTCGATCTGTATGCCGCATACGCTTTGTCGTCGGCATTCCAGGAGATTCACCTTCCACGTCTCCACTACCATGCGATGGTTGCACAGCAGTTCTACCGACAGCCACCTGCCCATTGCGTATGCGCTTGGCACCACTTGTCGTCGCAGGCACAACAACAGGAGGTATATTGTGAACGGTTGCACGTTGCTGCTGCTGTACACTGCCGGAGTGTGATACAAAGGCAGGTATCGAAGCTGGTGCAGAATCAGGCGGCATAGTCGCTGAAGTTGAAAGCAGCGCCTCAAGCAGTGGCAATGTGCTAATGTTGTCGTCGCCAAATGTCGTCTGCGTTTGAAGCGATGGACTGAGAAACAGCGAAGACTGATTACTGGTTGGCGTCTCCTGTGCAACACCGGACAATCCATGGATATGAAGTGGCTCAACATTGCGGCCAGATCTATGTGATAGAGTCCCACTTCTACTCAAAGCAGCCGCAGATGTAGACCCGCTGCCCACACCAGAGAAATGGCTATGTTTACGAGCAACTACCATGCTTGGGCCACTGCTGTCAGGTGCCAATGGTGGGGTTTCAGCCGACACTGGTGCGTCTACATTTGCTGGGTTCATTCGGTTGTGTGGTCCATGGTAGCTTGAAGCTGATAGAACAGACTTGCCTACTGCAGCACTCCGAAGTGGACGACATGCAAGCTTCCAGTAACCGCGCATGGCATTCTGCATCCACTTGGGACATTCCCCTGGCGACGACGCCACGGCCAGTGGTGTTTCCGTATACCCAATTGACAACAAGCGCAACCGATGGTCCAGCGCCATGGTAACCGCATCAATGCTGCGCAAAAAATAATCAATCGTAACGCCAGAAAGCTCAATCTCCACAGGACGCTCAAAGCTCTCAGTCTCGCTCTCAATCTCTAATTTGCTGTTCTGTAATAAATCATAGACAGCAACTTTTTTCCCTTTGGTGTTCTGCTGCGAAAGACGATTAAGCAGCTCCGAGAACGTGTCGCCCATATCAAAGTTGATCGACTGCAGCTTGTGCTCGGCCTGCTCGCGGCATATGCGCGATAGCTGTCGTTCGTATAACCGCCGAAAAAGATGCAAATCCGCGCTCAGTGCCAGCGGTAGTACGTTCCAAGCTGTCGCTAGTGTCGCCAAGTTACCGAATCTGCCGCTCTCATTGGTGCTGTCTCGAAGAGTTCCACTGTCGTCGCGGGCCGGCTCCTTTTCCGCAGTGCATGGTTGGCCGCCTTGCCTCACCGACCGCAATTTACGGCGGCTGGACGCAAGTTTGCGCTGCGGAAATAACGCGTCGCGGTAAGCAAGCTGAACTTTGCCTGGTGGATAGCGTGTTGAAGCTGGCATACGTTTAGGACTGGATTCTGACTGCAAGTTAATGGTATTTTCGAGCGAATGACGCACATCGGCCTTAAATGTACTCCACTCGCGCACAGTCAGCTCGGGATTAACTAATGGTGCATTAAACGACGATCGCCCCATATCAACATGTTCCTGAAGACTTGTACTGCTGTTCGCATCAAAACTCGGCAGATTCAGCGCAGTGGTAGCAGCGGGGGTTTGTGACAGCCGCCACGCAGCAGAGTTTGCCTGTCTGCTACCAAATACAACAGCAGCAGCAGGGTCGCGCGGAAACTGTGTCGGGTCCCACATATCAGCTAACTCTTGAATAGAGGCTATATCGACCACATTAAAGCGTTGATTAAGATCGTGTAGGATTGCAGATGATACAGTGCGGATCAGCTCCACAAGGCGAGCCTGACTTTCTTCATGCACGTAGTTAGCCACACGGAATGTGCGGAACCAACACTCTGCTGCGCCGTTGTCCGTTAAATGCATGAACTCGTTGAGATGAAATCCCGCGTACTCATCCTCGTCGCTTTCATTGTGCGCAAAGCCGTGGTCTTGCGAACTCCGATCTTCATTTTCGTCGCCGTACATCAGCGCCACCGACTCAATTGCATCCCGAATTGTGCCTATGTACGCGCGCAACCGCTGGTCCAGCGTATGATCAGCAGGCTCGACCAGCTCGCCAAATGCCCTAACTGGCATGTCGTTGCGTCCGCACGTGTCGATAATCGGTTTGACCTGCGACAGAATGTCCGCCATAAAATGCAAACAGCCAAGAAAGTTGTAATCGCGCAGGCGCTCGAACAACACTTCAGCCAGCGGACACCGCCCAACGCTCTTATTGGATCCAACACCGCCAATGGATGACATCAAAATATCCACCACTGGCAACGGAATTTGTAAGGATGAACGTGGTGATCTCGGCGATGATGATGATGCAGCCGAGACATCGCCATTACCCGGTATATGTGCCCCGGAAGAGTTCACATTCGGCACCGACGCTGAATATTCATTACGCTCAGAAACCTTGGACAGCGCCAGAACCGTGGCCATGATCTGCGACATGTTGCGTGTAATAGCAATGGCAATGGCCGGTGTCAGTGAAATAGGCAGACGCGTGCTAAGCGAGCACTCGCCCAGAAAGATCTCGTAGAGCGTCTTGTACAGCGTCTCTTGGAATTCAACCCCTAGAAAGGCAAAACTCGACGGATGTGAATACATGAATAAGCACAGGTCCATTAGAGTCATGGCAAACCCGACAAAATCTTCCGATTGGTTGATAATTTCTTCATACACCTGCGGCGAGAGCGAGCTCGGGTATGTGAAGATGCCACGCCAGTGGATTACATGTGGACGCCGTCGCCGCTCAACTTCCTCATCCTCGCGTGTAGCCGGACGCTCGCATGAAATGCACACAAGCCGGCTCGAGTCGATTCGAGCACGCTCAAGCAGCGCCAACACCAAGTCTGTCGGATCACGACGTGCAAGCCGTCCATTGCGCTCGTGGTACAAATGCAGACTGCGCCAGAAGCGTGTGATTACCTGGAGCTCGCCGGTTTCTGACTGCGGGTCGCGCCGCATATACCGAAAGTAGAGCAAAACATGCGCCACCAAACTGTTGTGCTCGCGCAGCGGCGCCTCATCGATAATAACCGAAAAAGCAGGCGATTGGCTGACCTCGTCCTTCACAAGCGACAGTATTTCGCTGGAAACCACGTGCTGCAACGCCCGCGCCGCTTCCGTAGTGTTGATGGTGGCGCCGGCAAGCCTCAGATCTGTCGCTGAGCGGCTGTTGCTTCCGCCATCGGCTGCTGCCGCTGAACTCTTAATACTGTCGACATACCCAACTGACCCGATGCTGGCCAGCGGCACTGGATCAATCTTCAACCGGTAGAGATCAGCTACGGCACTGATCGGCAAATTAAGGTTCATAGCCTGGAGTAGCGCTTGCACCGCATGCCCAAACTCCCTCGCATACTTTTCATCGGGCTGGGCATTAGTAGATCTCCTATCAGACGACGATCCTGTGGCGTGGCTCGGTTTCGGTTGTCGCACGCTGACAGAAAGTGCTGCAGGCTGATTTCGAGCTGGTGAAAACTCGCGCAGTGTCGGCCGCTGCTCCTGATGCATCTGCTCTGGAAGCTGCAAGGAATGTGGAGACTCATCCTCCTGCTCATCGACAGATGTAATTCGGCTGGCAACAGTTGTAAGAGTGTCGGCAGTTGATAGCGACGCAACAGCTGCTGATCGCGGCGCATCTAGATGCTCATCCGACAACTCCTCATCTACAGCAGACTGTGTTGGCTGGGAGTCTGATGCTGTACTATCACTGAAGACCGGCGGTCCAACATATCCATCGGGCTCGTTCAGCTCCATTGGCTGGTGTGTGGATGTTTGGTGAACAGTTGCTTGTCCCTCCCGCACAGTCTCCGAGTCCACTCCGAGAGGCTTAGCAACAGCAAACCATACAGTTCCCCGCTGAATAAGCGCCAAGTCATCGCCATTATCAATGTTATCAAACTGCTCCACGCTGCGCTGATGATCGTTGCTAGACGAATGATCCACCAACGCCGACGTTTTAAAGTTCCGACTGCCTCGTTTTGCAAATTGGTTGGCTCTTTTGCCTCGCTTGCAGAGTGTGCAGAACATCGCATTGGAAAGCATATCAAAGCTCAACCATTGGTAGTCGTAGAGCCATTTGAGATTAAATCGTCGTTTGTCGCCACCCAATGCAGCACCTATCGTGATAGAGCTGCGTCCTGCGGAAAGCAACTCGTTGGGTATCTCAAAACATGGCGGATCCTGCTGAATCTGAGCCACCGCGCCCCTCTTTAACAAGTCTTCCATGCTAATGACGCCCTCGGAATCCATGTCAGCCGCTGTACCCAATGCACGCAGTTCTAATGCTGGCGGCGAGTCAGCGTTGTGGTTGGACGGCGTACTGGCTACAGTGTTACTCAGTGAAGACAATGCTGAGGCTCCGGTTGCTGCTTGTGATCTGTCGTGCAATTGTTGTCCAGCATTGCTAGTCGCCCTTTGACTGCGGTTTCCACCACGGCCGCGGCCTCGACCACGTCCTCTTCCGCGGGCTCTGGGCATGCCAAGCGTTTTTTTACTGTTTTTCCCGGGTATTGGACTGGGGATGGCTGTGGCTTCTAGTGGTGACGCTGGGTGAGACTCTGTTTTTAACTGTTGTGACTGTAGCTGTGGCTGTGGTGGTAGCTGACTTGAACTATCTAACGGCATAGCCCCGGGGTTGGGAGTACTTTGTGCGTGGCCTATCACCAACAGAGATACCGGAAAAGGCATGCGTGCAAGCAAAGAACCCGTCAATGGAAAAGTAAAATAAAAGAATGGCAATAGAGAAGCAGCGTTTTAAGTAATAGTGTATGCTGACGCCAAGATGTGCGACCAGTATTCTGATACTGCAAGGCAAGAAAAAAAGGGTTGAAGTACAAAAGTTGTAACGCAGGATTGTTTTTTTTTTTTTTTGGGCACGGCCTTTAATAAGATACAGAAGAGTGAGAGTGGAAAAGAGCAAAGTGGCTGGCTCAAGGTGTTTTTTCTAGCTAAATAGTGATGCTCAGAGTATAAAAGTTAATGCTAGAAGCAAATACAGCTCCCGTGAAAGAAAAGAGTGTGGTTGAATGCTATGACAAGTAATACACAGGTGTGATGCCTAACAAAAAAAACCCACCTTATTGGAGGTTGATCTGCATCCATAGAATCATGCCAAAAAGGAAAAAACACACCACTTTTTTTTTTCTGCTTGCATGACAAACAGTCAGAGTCACCCCCATCAGCTTATATACACTACTGCATTAATGCTTCTGGGCGAGTCTGTGAGTGTGCTGTGCACGAGAGAAAAAAAAATGAGAGGCCATGCTTGCATAAAAAAGGCTGGGCCAAGGGTCTGTGGAAAAGTGAGTTTGGCATAACCAGCTAAGTATATAGCACAATAACATAAAAAAACCTGAGGTATTGTTTGCGAGAGGCGTAGGTAAGCACATTGAGGAGTCAACAGGGAGGACTCTATTCTTCCCTGCATAAAATTCTTTGCTGTGGTACTAGCAAAAAGTTGTTGTGTGTTAATACACAAGAAAGCAACGTCGCATGCGTAGAGAATAACAAGAAACGGGGGAAAAGACAATTTTGGGCTCGGCCAAAAGCAGCGAGCTAAAGTTCAAAGTTTAACGTGGCTCTTTCTGATAGTATTCTGACCTGGGTCCAGACAGAGACTGCAAGGTATGCAGTATGCGGAGAGAGTTTATTCCAATAGTATTGGGGGGTGGGGGTAAATCAGGCAAAGATCTTACCTTTGGTTGGTTTGCTTGTGCTTATAAACAGTGCAGGGGTTGTAGAAGTTGTTGCAACAGGTTTGCGCATCAAAACAGACGTCAATGAATCTGTGGCGGGATCCCCAATAATAGCTTCTGCAACAGGTCTTCGTGTATTAACAGTTGCTCCGTTAAAATCGACGTTTACATTATTTGCCGCTATGCAACTTGGCAACGGTACAATTTCTGAAGGTCGTCGCGGATGATTCTGAGAAAAGTAACTGCTGTGTCTCCGTTGAAACATCTCCAATGAGCTCAAATAACGTCCAATAGGAAAAGATGACAGTGCGTTTGTCAGCACTGTTTCCTGACTGGCTCTCCCTGGCGAAAGCAGTGGTTGTTGTTGTTGATACTGAGAAAAGTTTGGATCCAACGAGCCAACTATACGGTCTTCAGCTGTTGCTAATGGCGAGTGATATCGTGTACCTTGTATCATATTCTGCTGTGGTTGCTGTTGCTGGTCAAACGCATCAGAGAATCCACTAAACGCCAGCCCCTGTTCTGCGCCATATCTTAATTCATTCAAGCCAACTGTCGCCGTAGATGTGCCCGATACCAGAGAAGCAAGATAACTGGGATCCAAAGTAGAGGAGTTGCTCATAGAATTGCGGAGTATACCAACACTTGTAGGAATATTCCGGATTACTGCGTCAGTGCTCCCTGCTGATGTAAGCTGTGGCGGACTATCGTCATTGCTATTACTAGGCATATGCTGAGAGGTAGAAGCTCCTCCCTCCTCCCCCAGGAAATGAAAGAGTTTATATTCGATAAAGAAGTTCTAAAAAGTAGTGCTTACACCTATAAAGTTATTTTTGTAGTTGCTGAATATAAGGCTTGTTCGGCTCTGTAAGAAAGTGGGGGCAATAAAGGTGTTGTTTTTTTTTTTCTGGAGCTGCTTACGCAGACAAGTGAATGGAAAGAAAAGGGAAAAAAAGGTTCGATGGGAAGGAGGAGGCTGAAGAAAGGGATTGTTCTCGATCTCGAGCTAGATAAGCTGTGACTCTAAAAAAAAAAAAATTCTACGCGGTTGCAAACAAGATAGGGATTTTTTTATAGTACTTCGCGCAAAAGGGAAGAGGTGTCGACAATCACCGCGTGTTCGGGCATACACTGATCGCACATAATTAAAATTTACGTCACACATTGATCAATTTAGAATCGAAAGAAAAGCGGTGCTTAAGCTGCTACATCCGTCAAAAAAAAAAAAGTATATTCCAGAATCAACACATAGACTATAACAAACGCTTTGGTTTACTTGCTAGTGTCATCTATAGCTGTAGAAAAAAAATTATTGTCAGCTGTATTCATTAATGTACGTTATTGTTTCTCCGAGCTCAACTAATGGAACTTCGTAGATCTACATTTTGTGCTGATGCATGCTGCACTGAAAATCAGGATTAGGTCACTGCCATACTTTTTTCTTGTCTGCCAATGGTGATGCAATACTATTTGGTGTTTTTTTGCTCTTTTTCAGATAAAATGCAACAGCTTACAGTCGGCTGTGGTTATCATCGGCTTATACATGGCAGCGGAGTCTTTATTTACATTCTAAATTATTCTCATAAACAGGTACAGTTACTGTGTCTGTTGAAAGTGTTTTGCATAAGCTTTGCTCCATTTCCAATTTTAGCAAAATAAGTTTAAGAATCTCATATCAAACTATTTTGCACCTTCCTGCTATCTTACAAGTCATTTTCTCAGTGTATCAACAAAAAACAAACAACAACAAAACCAATGTTGTGGATACTACTGTTAACTACTGTTTATTTTGTTTGAATAAAAAAAATTCTTTGGTAAAATTTTTATTAATATGTGCTATAATTACGGTCATTGGAAAGCTACATTTATCTTTGTCGTCTTTTAGTAAAGAAAAGTTCTAGTTAGAGTAAACTGGTTTGTTTAGACGTTTAGTTCTTCACTACTTTTATCCCCACATTTTCATTGTTTTTGGTTACTGCGAATAAGCAAGCATTAGCAATGGATGTTTTATACTCTTTTAACATTAGTCGCAATATCTGGTAATAAGCTAAAATGTTACTGTTTTACATAGCATGCGTCTGTTCAAAAAGCATTGTAACGGTTATTCCAATAAAAAAAAGCAGTTGTTAAAAATATTTCAATGTTTTTGGTTAGTATTTAACATTAGTCATTTTAGTGAGTAAGAAAACGTTTGAATATTCGTAAGCATAACATTTGCAGCTATTCCTTGCCCTAATTTTTCCTACTTAAACAGATAATATCCACAAAATTTGCATTCCAAGAAGCAACTTTTTTTTTTTGCTTGTAAAGGTATCTTTTTTTATCAATTTATACTTAAACTACTCCGAACAATCCCTACTACATCGAAGTCTCTCGTTTCTATATCCATCTTGCACATCTAACATATACATTTTAAAGGCTTTTATATTTGCACTATTTTAATTGTAACCTGTCATCATTATGAAGTTTACAATTGCTATCACTACGCTTGCGACTATTCTTTCGTCTAGTATTGCTACGCCTCTGATTGCCCCCTGGCCTGTTGTACCAGCACCTCATCCTGCATATGCAGCACCAGTAGCTCCACTTCCTCCAATCGTTGGTCCTCATGCCCCTCTTCCTCCACATGTGATTTCTATTCCCCCTAGACCAGTTGGTGTTCCTGGTAGCCCTGGAGGTGGTTTCCCTACTGGGCCTGGCACCGGTGGCGGAGTCGGAAATGGAAATGGTAACGGTGGCAATGACAACGGAAATAGCGGCAAAGGCGACGGAAACGGCAATGGTGGCTCTGGCACTAATTCCGGTTCTAATTCAGGAAGAGGCATATGCGGACTCGCGCCTTCACAGGTTGCAGCGCTCACACCTTTGTTTAAAAAGCTTGGCTTGGCTGACACTGGTAACGAGATTAAGAAGCTCGTAGAAAACATTGTGTTTGGTGTTGGTGATATTCTCGAAAGCGAATCTATTACGAATTTGCTTAAAACCGTTGACCATATTGTTGATAGTCTTGGTCTTGGTGGTCTTGATGCAAAACCTGCCGTTGATGAAGTTGTCTCTGTACTTCGGAATCAGATACCATGCGTGCTGAACACATTGATACCTCTGCCTTAGAGTATCTTTTTTTTACTTTCTGTCTATTTTTGTTTACTTTAAATGCGTTATATATAAGCTGTTTTACATGCTATTCTTTGTACATCCAACCATGGATAACGCTAGATAAAATTAGTAAATGTACGATATCTGACAAATTTCGGTTGCAATGCAATTATTAATTGGTTTACGTGATATGTATATTTGGTTAGGCAACATCAGCTAGCATATAGCATTATCTGAAAATACTGGATATATTTGGAGGTGTTGAGCTTTTCTGAGAGAACAGAATATCAAAAAGTCACTTGTCATAGGGTTTATTTTTACAAAAACAGGAATTGCTTTGAGCCTGAGCTGTAGTGCATTTCTGCTTATAATCGGTATTTCAACCTAAGTGATTGGAATTTTGATGATGCTGCTATTCTAAACTTCCAGTATATTATATTGAGCCTGAGTGAGGGCAAAGAAATCCCTATGCGTTTCTAGCGTGAAAATAATATCTCCATGGCTGATCAGTTACAGAAATCCACCAGACGTCGCAAGAAAAGCACCAAGCGGCTAAGGACCCAGACACTACCACATTTGATGTAGTCACCACTGCTCTTAACCAGTAACAGGTTTGCTAAACATATATTTTTAGATTTTATTTAGAACTTTTAGACAAAGCGTTGTTCAATTAACGCGGATCTGATCGCGAGCCCATGGTTGAATTGTTCTACTCGCCAGGCTCTCCCCCCCCCTGGGCAAGCTCCCAGTGACGGCTGTTCTTTTTTGCTGCTTTTGGCTTCGAGCTTAAGCATATCGCCAACCATTATAGCTATAATATTCTCACCGTGCCCATTTGCTAGTTTTAACGCATTTCCCAAAAATAGGACGCTTTGAGGAGGGCTTGTTGCGCCTGTGCATCCCTCATTTTCATGAAGCACAGCGATTCTGATTGTGTGCACAACCTTCAACTAGCGCAACAACACGTTTCCTCTACAAACTCTTCTCCACCAATTTCTTATTTGTTTTGCTCTGACAAACCAATATGGAAGCAAACATGTACTTGCAGCAGGCCGAGGCCTCCAACACAGTCCCTCACGCTGTTGTTTGATCTAATGAACGCTGCTGCTGGACTCACTCCGACATCTGATCAGGCCGCTATATGGCTGAGGGAACTTCCCCGAGTTACAGCACAATTTTGCTGTGAGAAAGATGTAAATAACTGCGAAAGTATTCAACGCAACGGACATGCCTTACAGGTTGCAAAACACAGAGCAGCGCCATATTTGAGAGAGATCCGGAGCCGCGAGAAGAAAGTTCAGCAAATGGCTCTACTACAAGGCGAAGATCCGCTCCATTTGGTATTACATCTTGTGGACATTTCACTTTCCCAAGGTATTCTCGAGGCAGATACAGTACTTGACACCATTTGTGATACTGCAGCCATTGTCGCATGCGGTCCATGGCGCACAGACACGAGCGGGAAGATGTGGTTGGCAATCATTAATATTGGAGGAGCTATTATCTCGCGCTACACGCAAAATAATGGTGAGCACCTTGCATTGAATGCTGTTGAACTTGCACGTATTACAATATCAATTTTTGCTCTGCTGCCGGCGAATGCTCAGCACGCGCTGCTGGCTCTGGTTTATGTGCTTAACAATAGTCTTAATTGCAACATAGATCCGTGCATCTCCGACTTGGTACGCCATTGCAATGTCCAGTGCAACTCGCCCATGAAACGTGCAATAGGCCAATTGCTATTAAAGCTGTACGAAAACGGGGGTTCCGTACCAAGTACTATTACCAATAACATATGGACATTGGCAAGCGATTTTGACTATACCGTTCGCGTAATTTGGATACAATTGGCAAATCGTGTTGCATATCGGCTATATTCCCCTCCCACACATCCATTCGCAGCATTGCAGCAGAGTCTTCATAAAGATGCTGGACTTGATTGCCATGATCACACGGAAATTATTCGCGGCACAAGCAGGATGTCGCTTGGAGATGCAATGCTGGTAGTTCAAGCGGTGGCCGAATGCGTCTCTACAGACACTTCTGGACATACATTATTTGACATTGGGTTTGGGGACCGGGAGCTCAGCATAATCGAGACTATTTATCGGAGTTCTGGTCTTGGGGATACTCCCTGTAGTGATGTGCTGCTTGCAACAAACGCTAGCATTGCTGCAGCTGCTCGGCGGATTAGAGCTGCAGATAGCACGCAAAGCTGTTGCCTCCCACTAGTAACATATCTGATAGATATAGTGAAATCGGCACTTGCAAAACGTGGAGACACAAATTTAGGAGCATCGATGCACGGTCTCTACTGGATACTGGAGCTTATATTTCATCTATGTTTGCCCAAAACGACTGCAACGGGTATACTTCAAGATGACGTCAATGTCCAGCTACTGCTGCTAAGTGCTGCCAGAGAGTGCTGTAACATTGCGTTTGCCGTTTACATATGTCAGAACGCGTTGTCTGGGGACCATCAAATTGTAGGCAGTAACACGAGCCACAACACTACTGTGCAGCGATTGGTGCAGGCATTTCCTTGGCCAGAATTAGATCAGATTCTTGGAGCTGATGTTGGCGATGCAGTGGATGCAATGGCTGGTCAATATTTGGAGCCGGTCAATTCAGTGCACAACTCGCTAGCAGCGTTGTCGGTGGTGGAGACGGACGCAGTGATGAATGATGCGAGTAAACGTTTGAGATACTTTGACAATCGCCTGTCTGCGTCAACTGGAGGTTGTGAAGATTTGAGATATGCCAGTTCATTGTTTGATGGTTTAGCTGTTTCTAAAAGTAGCAATGGTGCTGCAAAGGTTTCAGCTGCACTTCTTGGTTGGTCTGCCTCTAAAATGTTTATATCCGATCGGTTTCTAGAGAGACGTCCACTATACACGGTGCAAGGGCTTGTGACAAACAAAGTTCCCAATCTCTCAGAGTTTCCACAGCCGAACATGATAACCAAGGCGTTACAATGGAAGGAGCTGACTGATTCGCAAAGGCTGGCATGCTTGGAGGGATGTATTGGCAATGGTTTTGTATCGTCCGATGCTGCCATATCGGCGTTACAGGATATTTGCTTGGAGCGCCTTATTCCTCAAGATACAATGCGGTGGAGAGAACTGGCTACAGCTTGTGTTGTGGCAAGGGCTTATAATTTGGAATCTTTGGATATA
>JANBTM010000312.1:0-16906 GCA_027578695.1 Coemansia sp. RSA 1365 | reverse complement strand
AAAACTATTGGCGCATGAAAAAATAATATTTGCGTCAGTCAAGGTGATTTTTGGCAGCAAGTGGTCTTGTGTTTTGCGTCGTTGGCGTTAGCAGAAAAGAAAAGACCAAGAAACAGAACAGCAACATATTAGTAGCAGTTTTGAAAAAACATATAGACATGTTTAACAATGTCATACCAATAATACACAACAAATGAAACTTACCTTAATGTCGCCTGTATTCCCGTAAAGGAGGGCGTAGTCAGATGTGGAATCGTTAAAGACAACATAATTTGGAAAGTTATTCTGTCCGCCGATGCTGCGCAGGAGGTCCATCATCAGGAACCGCCACAGGAACATTATCTGTACGTTTTGGGTGCATAAAGCGCTCAGGCACACCGCCAACATCAACGCCAATCACGCTGCCAACGACCACCCCCACCCACAAAGCAAACACACTGCCTGAATGGCGCAAACCCGCTATACCAACTTCCGCCAACACTAGTACTTTTGTAGCGGCCTGAAACCTGAGTTCCGCAGAAGAAATTTCTTATCTACTCTCAAAGTTTTATAATATATTTTTTGTCAATTTCTGCGTGGTCCCGGGCCTGGTACAGTGGCTCAAACAGATACATTCGCTTTTAATGGACAACAACGACACAATGCAGCAGGCACACCTTCATACTGGTCTCCAAGGTCCCCGTAAAAGGCCAGGCATTACACGCACCAAGCGGCAGAAAGTCTCTAAGGGTAGGTATGCAGACAGGTGAAGCCAAGGAATGTGAAAGTCCACAGAGAATTGAATCCCCTGCGCTAGCTGCGTGTTTTGTTGTTACGAGCACCACCGCGGCATTTACATCCAACGATGCTATCTTCTATGAAACCTGTGTGATTAACTGTCAGTGCTTGAATATTGATGACTGTCTGTTGTAGCCTGTGTGTACTGTCAGCGCTCGCACATGTCATGCGACGATAAGCGGCCGTGCCTGCGGTGCATAAAACGCGGCATTGGCGGCATGTGCCACGACAAGGATTTTGCAAACGATACCAGCGATGAGCGTACATCAGTCAGAGGCAGCGAAGGCGAAGGCGAGGGCGAGGGCGATGCGCGGCTTGTGGATTGCAACCTCGAGATGAGGCCTGAGCACGGTGACGCAGCAGGGACAGCTTTGGTTGCAGGAACTGTGAGCTCGGCAGCAATGACCATGGTTGCACCCGGACATCTGTCTATGCTGCCCTCGAGCGCTGCGGCCGTGCCAGCAAATGAAGGGTCCTATATGGACCAGCAGACAGGCAAAATGTCTCAGGGCAGAAACGTCGCCAATGGCGCAGTACACAATCTGCCAATGCCTGTGCTGACTGCAGGGAGCCCGCTAGCGGCAATAGCCCCTGGTACACCAGCAGTGATAGCACCAGATGTAGGTAGAGTAGGCGGCGAAGTGGATGGCTTGCATCGGCGCGCGGCTCCCCAGTTTAACAGGAATTCGATGCTACTTTTTGGGAATGATGTGGCCAGCAATGAATTTACCGCACTGAACGAGTTCCTTGAAGGCCTGCAGCGTGGAATGACCAGCACCGACCAAGGGGATGCCGACATACGGATGAGTAAACCGCCGAGCGGACCATCCTCCGAGCCGCCAGGTAGCCATGCGCTCGGCTCGCCTGAGGTCGAGACACAACGTGATGTAGGAGACGCAGCTACACAGACCATCACGCAGCTAATGGCAGGGCGACCAGGTGAAGGCGTTACGCAGGCCGAGCGCTTCTTGCTTACAGCAGCTGATCCTAACGACGGTACATCTGAGGACAAGCTGCGTCAGATCATCAACGCAAAGTATGAGGCTGGTATTCTCAAGCCGTACAACTACGTCAGTGGCTACGCCCGCATGCAGAGGTTTATGGAAACCAACATCAGTCAGTCTAATATTGTGCGCATCCTCGAGGTGCTCAACACCTTCAGACCAACATTTCGCTCCATTGCGCAATCGCTGACTGACATCGACTTGCTTCTGGTTGAAGAGGGCTTTGAGCGTCTACTGCTAGACTATGACAACGTCTTCAACTCTTTTGGCATACCTGCGTGTCTTTGGCGCCGCACTGGTGAGATATACAAGGCAAACCGCGAGTTTGCTGATATGGTCGGTGTGCCACTGTCCTACTTCCACGAGGGTCATGTTTGTATCTACGAGATCATGTCTGAATCCTCCACCGTTAACTATTGGGAAAAATACGGCGAGATTGCCTTTGACGCGACGCAAAAGGCTGTCCTTACTACGTGCGTGCTACAGACTGCTGCGTCTGTGCGTACGCTAGTGCAGCGCGGCGGCAGCAAGGGCTTGGGGGATTCGCGGCCCATGTCCAGTTCCAGGATTGCGTTGAAGATCAATGGCATTGCGGATCAACCTGCGCCATCGCAACCCGGCCGACCAGTGCGGTGCTGTTTCTCGTTCACGCTTCGACGCGATAAGTACAAGATTCCGCTAGGAATTATTGGAAACTTTATTCCCATTCCATAGCTGTCTGCCATACCCCTCCCTCTTTTCTGTATAATCTTTTAGCGCCTTATTTCCCGCAGGAAGCATCACGGTGAATTCAGTAGGCCTGTCCGCGCATCTCCCCTCCTGAGAAGCTTAGTGCATAAAGCCTAACAGCAAACCGCCAGTAGTGTCGAAATGCATGGGTTTGTCGAGGTCCTGTTGCTGAGTCTAGTTACCAGCAGTCTATCTGAGACAATCTCGTACCTCTTGGTTTACCGCACAGAAGAGTTTCAGCGACTCAAGTCCAAGGTCATTCAGAGTGAAAGGAAGCTAGAGGACGAGAAGCAGACGACTGGTGGTGGCGGCAAGCACCGTCAGCGCCGCATCGAGGGAATTGAGGCGCAGCTATCGGCAGCGCGCAGCAAGGCCAGCAGCATCCAGCTACGCAACATGCTGGTGGTTGGCCTTGTCCAGGTTGCGTCGATATACTGCGTGAATTCGTGGTATAACGGCCTTGTGGTTGGTGTACTACCATTTGAACCGCTGGCCATGTTCCGCGGCCTCACACATCGAGGGCTGCCAGAGGACAGCCCAGCAAACGCCTGTTCTGCCACATTTGTGTTTGTGCTGGGTGGACTCATATTTAAGGCCCTTCTTGATCGCTACCTCCAGTTGGGCTTGCCCAAGGGAAGCTCGTTGCCGCAATGGCTTACAAATCCCGACGACACCATTACGGCAAACAAGAGGTAGGCATGACCGTTAGTATTTTCTTTAATACAAAATAAAGAACATCTAGCAAGTACTCAAAGAACGTTTCTTTTGCGCGCGGTCCTCTGGTACGTCCGCAGAGCCCATTCCTTGTCTGCATCAGGCATGTCCACGGTGCCAAGCCGGATCTCGTAAGGACGCATCTCAAATCGCGGTCCTACTTCGGCAAGTTGCACCTCGTTATGCGCACTCTTAGCGTAGACGTGATGACGGAACGAGATAAAATCGCTGTCGTTGGCAAAGGTCAGCACGCGCTTTGTATCTTGTTTCGGGACGGGGAATAGGTACCGCAACACGCTCTTGATGCGACCGCCCAGACGTGAGCTAAAGTTTTCAAAGATGAGATGCGGGTAAGCCTCGGAAATGTTGCCGCGGTTCTCAATGTCGTGTCGTAGTACGACGTTGTATAGTGTAAAATGCACGGTTGGACCGTATGGAAGATGGCTGACGATGAGACCATCGGGCTGTCCACGCGTCTCGTGCACAACCACTAGGTCTGTGACCTGGTTAGCTTTGCAGGTCTCTACAACCTCAGAGACCACGTAGTTGCCACGGTTGATGCGCTGCGAGTTTGGAATTACCAGCCGCATTTCTTTTGCAAACTGTTGCAGTCGCGAGCTGGGATCGCGGGATGTCGTGACCACAACCTTTGGATCGTAAATTCCTGCGCGAGCGTACTCATCATCCTGTGTTGCTTCGGCGTCTGCTTGTGTCTCGTCTAGCTTTAGTGCCTTGTTGAGCTCCTCTGCCTCGTTCTGGAGCTCTGTAGGGATCGGTCTGCCCTCACGCAATGCTTCTTTGAGTTTTTGCTTTTTCTCGAACGTTTGGCGCTCCTGTGTCTCTAGCGATTTTTTGTAGAGATATTCGCGCCGCAACCGTGCCTGTCTGCGTATCATTGTAAGTAATATGTGTAGATGCTATTAAGCCAAGCCTGATATAGCGAAGCCTATTTAGAAGGCGAGACTAAAATGCAGCAAAAAAATATTACGAGTTGAAAGTTGCAGAGAGCATCTACAGTAGCACTCACTGTCTGTCAGATAAAAAAAAAAAAAAAGGGATCACCAAATCAACGGATCACACGCAATAAAAAAAAAAAACAACGTCTTTGTGGCAGCAACAGCAACCCACATGGTTTGTCTCTGCAACACGCCTTTTGTCTGGTCTCTACCACATAGTCATTAACAACAGCAGCTGGATATGCCTGACAAGGGCTCAACGCGCGGCTCTGGGGCAAAAAAGGGACCCCAGAAGTATCAGAACAAATTTGCTTACTCTCACAACAAGGGGTCCAAGAAGACACAGGTGATCCTAGCGCTTCCAGTCGATGGGCTGTGCAGAAGATGCACAGATCAGATCCAGTGGCGGAAGCAATACCGGAAGTACAAGCCACTGACGGCGCCGCGGAAATGCGTGAACTGTGAGCTGAAGAAGGTCAGAAAGGCGTACCATGTGCTGTGCGACGACTGTGCCGGCGTGAAGGGTGTATGTGCCAAGTGTGCTGAAAAGGCGGAAATCATAGACGAGAGCCCAAAGTCCAGCCAAGAGATAGCCAAGGAGCAGCAAGCTGTAGAGCAAAGGCTTGCAGGAATGCGCGAGCGACAGCGCAGGACATATGTCAGGAGACTCGAGCGCGGCGAGATTACCGCGGCCGATATATTGAACACCAACTGTAGCAGCGATAGCTCAGACAATGACAGTTTGGACGGCAGCAGCTCGGACAGCGAGGCCAATGGTAGCAGTGGTGGTAAGCCATACCAAGAAAGTGCCTGACAACCTCCTCTTGGAGCCACGCGCGCGCCATAGCGCAAATTGTGCGTAGAAGAGTGTGTGTGGAGATTGCAGCAGCTGGATCAACCAGACCTACGCGCAACTGCTGCTGTTCCTAAGCGATCCCTCTTTCCCCCACGATCCGCAGACACTAGACTTTTTTTACACTTGTTGCGGCCGCATATACACCTTGAATTTTGGCGCGGCTTACAATAGATATGTAGATGGGCCTGACAATAACAGCTACATTCGAGAAACAGGGTGCATATTTTGCCGGCGATACGCTTGAATGCCACATTAGATTTGCTAATGTACACACAACAGAGCGCTCGTCGAATGTTGGGCGCGCCCTCTTGGCTCGCGGAATGCCTTTGCTACCAGGCAGCCACATAGACGCGAACTCGCGGAGAGGCAGCAGTGCACAGCCCATGTCACACAGATTTACGAGCCGGGCGCCCTCGTACAGCGGCGTGGTAGTTGGCGGCAACAAAGGGTCTGCCACAGAAGATATACATTTTTCCGGGCTGGGCGAAAGCTCCATGTGCTCTACAGGTCTGGCCCTAGCACCAAAAAGTGAATCCGAGCGCCTCAGCACAATAGCTGGGCCAAGAGAAGAAAGTTGCAGTTCATCAACACAGCAGCTCTCTGCCGAGATGACGGCAGCTCAAAGGGAGCTCGGTACAAACCAAGCTGCTCCCGAACGGAGGCGAGCCCGAGATAATACCATTGATACTTTAGAAGTTCCAGCTCAAAGATATAACGGTCTGGCTGTTTTCCCTGCTAGTGGTGATGGGTCGCCAATAATCGGCGAGCAGGTAGTCCGCTCAGAGGCGTTGCAGTTAGCGGGCGGAAGAGAAAGTCGCAAAGCAAGCGCTCATGGCGATCGTGTAATGCTGGGTATGTATAAGGACCGAGAATCATATGCAGATTCATCGCTGATGGAGCCACAAAGACAACCCTGGGTTCGGACAGGGAGGAAGCCTAGTGCTGCAAACGAGCGTGGTAGCCTTTTTCCTCGGCTGAGCACGTCGTCGATACTGAGTACGCCGACAGCCAGTCTTGCCTCGTGGCTCCCTTTTAGCAACAGGCAGCAGGCAGATAGCAGCTCAATCGCCCAAACGCATCGACCTGGCCAGGGTCCTGTAAATGATGGCAGTAGCAGTGACGGCGGTAGCAATGCCAGTTTCCTGGGGAGCCTATGGCGGAACATATCGGGCAGCCCCAATCGACCTTCGCGCGCGGGGACGATGGCAGAGGACGACTATGGTGTTGAACAGTTGGCGATAGGATTCGTGGAGGCTTCGGGCAGCCTTGCGCTGGCAACGTCATACATCAAACCCGATCAGATGGGGCTGCTGGTAAAGCATGGAGGCACTAATTACGGGTTGGCGGCTGCCTCACGCAGCCCGCCTGTCGGCGGCGGTCTCAGCGGCTGGGTACCCACAAGTCCGAGGAGCCACTCAGCCAATCGCACACAAAAATCAATCCCGGTGCTGGTGTCGTCTCCGGCAGTGCTTTTCAGCGAACTCGTGCTAGCACCTGGCGAGTCACAAACGTTTTCAATCCGCGTGCAGATGCCCCCGGTCTTACCACCGTCGTTCCGTGGGCGCGTTGCCAGCGTAGCATACGATTTGGTCGTGGTTGCCAAACGCGACATGCTTGAGCAGGCCGCATACACTGCCCGAATTCCCTTCAGCGTGCTAAGGCGTTTTGAAAACGGCACGCCCGATGTGCTTTCATTTGACCGTCCGATCCGAATGTCGCCTGACCACATCCAGCTTACATTTCATGAGTCTGCTTCCGTCTTAACGCCGCGTAATGCGTCTCCGACCCCCGACCATGATGCCTTTAAGTCACCAGACGCTGTTTCCGGCGATATACACGCGGACGTTGGTGCATTGACGGTGGCCGAGTGCGAAGAACACGAAACTGATGTCGACAGCATGTACACACAGCTAGTTGGGTCAGATTTCTTGCAGAGATTGCTTCTTACTGCAGACGCAAAACGGAAAGCAGCTTGTAGCAGCGATTTGTCGGATGTGGCAGACGAATGCATCGCGTTGGAGGTTTGTAGGCGGAAAGCGCCAGTTGAATTTTCTCTCTCGCAGGATGGTAGGGCTGTGGCCTCTGTCTGGCTTCCTAGGCGTGCGTACCAGCTGGGCGACATGGTAGTTGGCAAAATTTGCCTGCATCCCGAGGCTGCTACTATATACCATGTGAGTGTCTGGCTTGAAAGTGCCGAAAAGGTTAGCGACAAGCTTGCAAGTTACGACCCCGATCGAACTGAGGAGCTGACACGTAAGATCTACGCGGAACATCACGAGCTTTGCCGCGGTCTCTCCACGCTTGGGTTTTCTTTGGCATTGCCGCAAGCCGCCGCTGCCAGCTTTAGTTCCGACATTGTGTCCAATGTCTGGCAGCTGCGCATTGAGCTTATCATTGCCGCACCTGCCGGCCCACCCTGCGACTTGGCCCTCAACGCTGCAACCCTGTTCCCGCCTACCACGCGTCCGCGAAACGGTGTCAGTGATCTACCGCTACCCACGCCTGTCAGTCCGACGGGGCGCATTTTTACAGAAGCTAGCGGTAATGGAAAACATGGTCGGCCTCGGTCATCAACAGTCGTTGGAAGCAGCAGCGCACGTGGGCCATTCCCAACGCTGACACCGCCTGGTGCTTCGGGCTTTATATCTTCTGGACCGTCGCCACAGACTAACAGAAGTACGATGCGCAGACGCTACGATGCAGTGCGCGAGATATCTGCACAGACACTATCATGTACTGTGTCTATTCACATTTGTCCACCACTATCGAATCCCTCTCAATATGTCCAGAGCGATTCCTACAGTGCTGAGCTTTCTAGACACGTGTAACCAGTTCTTTTTAGAGTATCTCTCGTCTTTTATTTCTTTTTCTATACATAGTCTGTTTTTACGTATATGCTTAACTCTTTTCCGACAGAACGGTAGATTTATCCATGGACAACGCGAGGTAATATTGGTCAACCAACGTCATTTAGCGCCAGCAGCAGCTCTAAACCAAGAGTTGCATTATAATTTTTATTTTTATACTCTTGAGGGCTTGTTCAATTATGTAAAGTACTTACACATCTTTTTGGCAACCTAACCGTACGTAACCGAAAAAAAAAATCACCTTCAGCAACCGCGCCTTTCATGCACTACTCTAATGTAGCTGCATAGAAGGACGGCTATAAAACTTACATAATCATTCTCATCCTAGAATATGAATACAGATCTACAAACAACAAAATTTATAATTTAGCCAGAACCAAAACAGGCAAGACGTCTGTCAATAAATCACGCACAAATATATAGCAATCTTGACATGTATAAATGCTAGTGAACCTCAGAGTTTGAATAAAAGGGATGTCTTTTTTTTGGAGCGTTTTATATATCATCAGCTTTCATTACTAACTAACAATCAGAAGCTATCACTCTAGCAGCTCGCCTTCTTCCGAAACCTCACCCTCTTCAATATCCATATCCTGCTCCTCATCATCATCGCCACTGGGGCCCTCACCCGCACCACGGGATGCACGGCCAGCAACGTACCGCGGAGGGCCACTGATAGGATTCTCACCAAAGCTATCTGACCGCTGGTGGTGATGACTGTGGCGGTGCAAGTGTGTACCCGACTTGTGTGCCTGTGGCAGCTGGTGTGAGTAAGGCGACGGAGAAGACGGCGACATACCAGCATAAAGTGGCGTCCCGGGGCGCGAGAGGCGAACGCTGCTATTGACTGAAGGCAGTGGAGGCAGTGTTGGAAGACCGATCAGTGAGCGGACGCCATTAACGCGATCCAGTTCTAACTGCTCCAACTCTCTTGGCGAGCTTGAGCCCAGTAGCTGTCGCTCAAATTGAATAATCGTTGACTTTTGATGACCCATGTCAATCGCTGTGTCATTGATCTCCTGCAGCCTACTCTGCAGCTGCTCGCGGTATTGAATCGCAAGTCTCTCATCGCGGGCCATGCGCTCTTGCTTGCTCCGCATCTCATCTGCATTGCTGTCTCCCGTAACTGTGATATTCGTAGATGTCGGCGTACTCGGCGCACCGCGAGTAAGCACATGTCTCTCCTTGGCTTTAAGCTCTTGCAAGTGGCTCAGAATATCCGTCGTAGGACGCGATGCACTGCTCCGTCGACTTGCTTCGCTGGGTGTGGCCCTGGAACGCTGCATGCTCCGAGGTCCCAACTGCGCCGATCCAGCACTCGCGGCTGCTTCGCGTCCACTATTGGATGCTTCCCCAGATTCTCGATGTCGAAGTATTTTTCGCATAGCACGCTTTAGAGCTACAGTAGCAAAATCACCGCCATCAGAATGTAGCCAATGCACACCAGTGCAGTCGATATTAGAAACGATGACAACCCACGCATAATTTCACGTTCAATGACAAAAAAAGATTGGGCACTTCGTCTCTCACTATCTCTGACGGCTTCTGCGGCCCACACCCACACCTAGAAACTCACCCAAAAACCGGACCATGCTAGCTCAAAAAGTACTTTGTGGATGAGTACCCTCTGGAAACGATGCATTTTTTATTGGGATATAAGCGAAGCAAAGAGGCGCGATGGCGTCCGAGCGCAAGCCCTGAGGAATAAAAATGTTTGGAATAAAGGCGATATTGTACATTCGCGCTGGCAAATCAGAAGAACTGATGGCCAGATAAAAAAAAGGTCAGGTGGCGAGGAGCTAAAGACATGGACCCCGAGAAGGATATGACGTGGCTCTGATAAAGGCAAAGTATTGGTAAGTGAACTCGGCCAAGGCAAATGGCGTAGAATGGGGTTGACTTGAAATTTTAACAGCGCTGGAGGTATAGTCGAATATCCAAATTGCAGGAACTGCCATGGCACCTAGAAAGTAAGCGTGTGATTGTGTGCGTGTGTAAACACAGGCGCTTACGTCTAACAGAGCTCTCATTCATCCATACCAAGTAGAAATGTTGCATATACAACCAATGGTTGGAAATATCCACAGAAAGAGCGCTATTATCAACAGAACGGCACCACAACAGACAATCTCGAAAAGTGCGGGTCGCGGGTGATTTTGAGGTAGGAAGAAGCAGAGTCGAGATAAAAAGAGGAAATAAGCAGAACCTGCTTAGTGTCTCTAGCCTTTCGCTCTTCGGCAGAGAAAACAGGAAAGTGAGCAGGTGGAAAAAAGGAAAATAGAAGCCAACAGAAAAGGCCGCGAGAAATAGAGAGAGCAAAAGCGCAACCAACCAACACAAAATGCCTTAGGCCGAGTTATCACCTGAATCATCAGAGTCCGACGACTCGCTTGCTCCGCTTGAGCTCGAATCCATGCCAGATTTTCCTACAAATACAACATATAATATCATATCAACTCAATGATTAATATCATCGCATGGAGATGGTCTATGGGACACCAAGTGCAACGTGCGTGACGCAATTTACTTACCCCTGCGTCGCGTTTGTGAAGAATCCAAGCGCTTCAGCTTTTCATCCAGCTGACTCATGCGCTGCTGATCTGCCGTGTTGGACTTTGAATAAATCGAAGGCTGCACTGGATCAGCAATAACAGAGCCACGATCTTTTCCAGTCGTATGCTGCGCATTGTTACGCTGAATAGCCTCACTCGCTGCCTCGTCCCTATCAAGCACAACGTACTCGTACAGCTTCCGAAGTGTAAACGGATCTAGCGAGTCAATGTCAAGCTCAATCTCCTCCTCCTCCTCGTTCAAATCTGGATATGCGGACTTGATTATCATCAACGCAACACGTAACCGGTTGGGGTTCAAATCCTCAATGCGTGCACTGAGCGCGCGCTTCTGCTCCAGCGTAAGTTCCAGCGACTCGATGCTTCCTCTGCGACGTCCGCGTCCGCGTCCACGCCCGCTGACATCCACTTCATCCCTGACAGATGCTGCAGCGCCACGTGTGCCGCGCCCACGCCCACGTCCACGCCCGCGCCCCCTGGTAGAGGCTAGTGCAACTGGTGGCGGCGACGAGACATATGTGGGCGACATTGTAGCGCCGCCCTGGTGGTAGTGCGTGGCACTTCCAGGAGCAGACAGCGGCGGTGGTGAGCCTGTGGCCGATCGCACCGAGCCCATGCTAGGCCGACGCACTGAACTGCGTCGCCGAACCGAGCCATCTCCCCGACGGAGCTCTTCTAGCTGACGCGCCATAGTCTGGACCTTCATCTCAAGATCACGAATCTCGTCAACATGCGACTCTTGGCTGCGCGCATCAACGTCAATCTCGTCGTCTGCACCATATACGTGCTTGTCAAACTCGTCTTCGCCACCAACAGGAGGTGAGTGTGGAATAGCTGCGCCTCCACCTGCGTATACTGGCGACTGGCTTGCTCGTGGAATTGGAATCTCAGCCCATTTGGCATCAAAGCGCGCCTCCAGGGCGCGTCCAGCCTCGTGAACGGGATGGCCAGGCGGGTTGTACGCGTAGCAGTTGCGCAGCATTAACCGCATGTCCGACTCGAATTCCAGCGGGCTCCCATAGTGATCAGACTCAAGTTTGGCCTTGATTGTAGACAAATCCATTGGCTCCTTAATCATCTTAAAGTAGTCGGGACAGTTCATCGCAACAGGATCAACAGGTTCCAAAAATGGATAGGCAATGTTAAAGTTGGCCTTCTTCATAAATTCCTTGACAATGTTGAGACAGAAGCGCATCTGCGGATCGGTCGTCCGCGATTTTTTGCGCTGCATTCCCGGAAGATCGCGACTAGGTGGAGGATGCGCGTCACGCTTCGGACGCGTAGCAGATGTCGGCGTGCGAGCGCCCGCATCAGATGATTGCCTCTTATGCTCCGCCAGTGCTGTATCGATCCCCGACGGCATCTTCTTGAGCTGACTCTCAAACATATTTTCCAAGTTGCCTGCCATGATGCCGACCACCGACTCGCGTCCATTATATAGATAGCAGTTGTTGAACATTAGCCGCAACGCGTCAGCAAACGCCTGTGTATCTGCGTACCGCTTAGCCTTAAGAGTCATTTCGATTGTGCTTAGATCCATCGGAGTCTTCACTATGTTTGGGTAGTCGGGAATATTTAGCGCGACAATATCCACAGGTCTAAGAAATGGCCCAGCATCACGGTGCTTCTTAAGTGCGCGCACCATTGCCGTGCAGTACTTGTGCTGCTCTTTTGTCATAATTGAAGATGGCTCTGTTGTCACTAGTGCTGGATTATTGGTCTCCGCTGATGATGCTACGGCAGACGCTCGCTGCGTCGGGAATGCTGGCGCTGCCTCTTGTCCTGCATGCAAAACTTTAGCTGGAGATTGCTCAGCAGTACGCATACGCTTCAGTGCAGGCCCATCGCTATCGGCTTCAGATACTGCAGACTGGGTCTGGCTATGCGGTGTATGGCCATTTAGCCCAGTCACCTCTGTTGTCGCTCCAAGTTGGTTGTGATCGCCATTCTTTGGTTTAAACTGTTGGGTATTGTGGATTATGTGCGCATCTTGTGCTTTCGGCACATCAGATATAGCAGGCTCCAGCTCGCCCATGGCAATCGCGGTTATCTTCTCGGGTGATGCTGCCTCAACAGTCATGGGCAGAGGCCCATCAGAGCTGCCATTGTGATTCGGTATCATATTTGCTACCAATCGGTTGCCAACCTTCAATGATTGCTGGCTATAAACAAAAAAAAAACGTATATTGGCACAAAAACAAGTGTATATTGAAATTAGTAAGTACGCAGTCCTATAAAAACGCCAGTTTTATAGCGTAAATGCAATATTTAATTATGATTTTCTAAAATAAAATTGCGTTTATATATCCTAGTTTTACAGTACAAAAAAATATTTTTGTGGAAAAGCCAAAAGCCAGTTTGTAGCCATATCATTTTTTCCAATCGTACCTCAAAAAATTCAGCAAAAGAAGTTGAGCAGATGTAGAGAGGAAAGGTAATGCAACCTGGAGTACAGACTACGCGCAGATAAGCGGCTGTACAAAATTGGAGGTTAGGAGAGACAAGAGACACGTCAAAAAAGAATTAGAAAAAAAAAAAAAGTTAAATTGAAAAAAGTGCTGAGACTAACCATTCACAGCCTAAATAAATACCTGGGTTAAACAGAAAGATAAGGTATGGGGCGAGAGGTTGACAGACGCGCGGGCCAATCACAGGCTGCGGAAAAGAGATAGATGCGCAAAACAAAAGAGCGGAAGAGAGACAAAATGCGATTCGTGGACGCGATGGTCATTTCTTTTTTGTTTGAGAGGGTTGAAAATTTTTGAGTAGCATCTGGTGAGCGCGTTCCCATTGGCCAGAAAGAGAAAACTGGCAGAGCGCGTTGGAGGCCTTGAGATTCCGCGCGACACTTTGGCTGGCAGGTTAGCCTCGTTTTACCAAAAGCAGTTTTGTACTTGAAATGGCAGAACATTTAGCCTCGATCTTTGGCACGGAGAAGGACAAGGTCCATTGCTCATTTTACCACAAAATAGGATCGTGCCGACATGGCGACCGGTGCTCACGGCGGCATGTGAAGCCCACGTACTCGCAAACGATTCTGGTGTCGAACATGTATAAGAACCCGTCCTTAAAGCCGGATTGCACGCTGTCCGATGAGGAAATTCAGCGTGACTTTGAGGACTTTTACGAGGACATGTTTTTGGAGCTGGCAAAGTACGGGGAAATTGAAGAGC
Organism: Coemansia sp. RSA 1365; assembly: GCA_027578695.1. Classification (NCBI taxonomy): domain Eukaryota; kingdom Fungi; phylum Kickxellomycota; class Kickxellomycetes; order Kickxellales; family Kickxellaceae; genus Coemansia; species Coemansia sp. RSA 1365. The sequence goes on along the minus strand of JANBTM010000312.1, from coordinate 3,260 downwards.
TCAAGATCTGCGACAATGTTGGAGACCACCTACTTGGAAATGTGTACGTCAAGTACCACAAGGAGGACGATGCGCAGCGGGCGGTCGATTCGCTCAACAGCCGGTACTACGGCGGGCTGCCCGTGTGGGCAGAGCTATCGCCTGTCACGGATTTTCGCGAAGCGTGCTGTCGGCAGTATGACACTAGTGAGTGCAACCGCGGCGGGTACTGCAACTTTATGCATATCCGCAAACCGGCACGGACACTAGTGCGTGAATTGTTTGACGGACAGGAGCTGACGCTGCGCGAGATGCGCCGTGTGCAGCGCGAAAACCGGCGGGCCAGACGTACACCCTTGCGTACACCATCACCGCGTAGCCCGCATGCGCGCCGATCAAGGAGCCCGGACTACTGATAACCTTCGCGTCACTGACTGTTTTAGTTTGCTCCATGTGTGTAGGATGGCGGCGATCCTGACTGGAGACCCATCTTGGCGAGTTTTGTATACCGAGGTAGGTTTGGTTAAGGGCGGGCAGCACGCGCCGCCGCAGACCCTCGCTTTTGCGCGAAATAGTGCAAGCGAATATGCGTATGCTAGTATGGCCACTGCTGGCGTTTCAATGAATACATCAGCGGTAAGATGACTCAAAATAGAAGTTTAAATCTTTTTTTAAAAGCTGTGAACGTAAAAAAAGGAGTCAGCGTGTGTAGCTTTCCAAATGGTTAAATTTAACAATGTCGTTCTTGCGCTTTGCACGGCGCGCGCCCTTGCCGGCGATGACGGCGTTGATCTTTTGCACGTCAGAAGGATGAACGTAGATGCAGCTGCCGCCAAAAGCGCAGTTGGGATACATGTGGCACTGTTGCTGTGGATGAGTGTACTTGCAGTTGCCATTGCTGCATGTTGGCCAGAACCGGCATCTCCGCTTGAACGGCTTGGAGTCATTGTTCAAGGGCTGTGCTGCCGACTCTACCAGCAAATCAGTCTCTGCATTCTGGCCACCAACACTGCTGCTTCTGCTTCTGCTGCTATCGTCATTGGGGGTAGTGGCCTGCGAAGAGCACTGGGGTGGAGCATCCTCCGACTCTGGCTGCTGATTTTGCGACGCAAAGGCGCTGCTAATGTCTGGCTCAGCAGTGCAGGTAGTGGCAGTGGTCGGCGTGGAAGGTTCGAGGTCCTCTGGCTGTAGCTGTGGCACAACATTGGGTACGTATTCAGGTTTCGTTGGGAGGCCTGTCTGACTGCAGTCATCGGCCACTGTCGTGAATTCATCTGCCTCGGAGCTGGATGCAGCATGTTCCTCTGCAACTGCGCAAGTTCTGGCATCAGGACTGTCGGTTGGCGGCATAGCTTCGGACGTCGAATCCGCTGGCTTTCCATCGCACTCCATAGGCTCTGATACGCAATCAGCAGCACCATAGTGCGTTCCGGGGGAGACATAAGTTACATTAGCAAACGAAGCTGGGCCAACCAGGTCATGGTAAGGAGATGGACCCAACTCTGGTCTGGCATAGAACGCGGCGGCGGGCCCAGAAACCGACTCGTCATCGCTAGAGTCGATTCCTGAATCGTCAGAACCAGACGAATCTGTTACAGCCACTTCGACAATGTGCTGAGCTGCATCGCATGGCGAGCGAGCAAGCGTCTGCAAGGGTGACTGCGGGACGCCAAGCGTTGAGTTTGGAAGGCTTCCAATGAAAGACTGCGCATACTCCGTCGGCGAGGCTGCGTAGCGCGTGCGAATGGCCGACTCGTCCAGCAGCGGCTGTGTTTCGGATAAGACTGTGTGCTGTGCTGCCGCATGCGTGTCTACCGATTCCTCTTCTACAAGCAGATATACCAATTGAGCAGCCTGTTAGTGCAGAGGGCGACAAATGTCAATCACTGGCAAGTATTTCCTACCATCTCGATATGGCAGTCTAGCGATGCACCTGTGTCTCAAAGCTGGCCATGACTTGCAGCCTGCGGATGTGGCTGAGAAATCGGCAACGAGTCAACCTACCTTGTGCTACCTTTGGCTGCTGGCGCCGACTATCGCGAAGACGACGGAGAAGAGCGATGGCTGCTGTGACAGCGGTCGCAATCAGCACTAACACGCCAACGCATACTACAACTGCCACGGTCAACGGGTATTTATTCATAAGCAACACAGCTTACCCGAGAGGTGGTGCTGGGTATTGGCAATGTAAGCGAATGTGCTAATGTGTATGTGTCGTTAGAGGTGGTTTATCCAGTCTCAGGTATGTTGGAGAATGGTAACAGCCGGTGACGGAAAAAAAGAGGGCGAGAAGAGGAAGGCGTAACTACTGAAGGAAAATAATAAAGAAGGAGAACTTTAGCAGATACAGCTGCCCATGCACCTGGCGCTCAAGAAGAGAATCGTAGTGTGGTGATTCACCCCTTCCCGTCTTCTGGACCGGCTGCAAGCCGCTACTGCTGCATTTCTTCAGCTTCAGCTACTGTTTTTTTTGCAAAAATATTAACGTTTCCTGTATTATTTTGATGGTAATCAAAATAGTTGGTTTGCGCCGTAAGTAGAGGCATCGTCTGCGCATGGACAGCAGGGACATTGGCTTTTTCGTTGGCTTTGTCTTTATGCTGCAGACAGCGGAACAGGAAGCAGCCGATGGCAATTGCCCACATCCTGTATCATGAGCCGGCTCTGCCAGTCAATAACATTGTAATTACAAGCCATGTACCAGTCAGTGATTTCAAAAGCAACCCATGAAGCATAAACGTCTCTGAAAGCCTGGCCTGTATCTACTTTCTTGGCTGGTGACGCACTTCAATAAGGCCAAACGCTTCTCACGTTTTTGAACACAACCAACAAATGAAGGCCACTGTCGTGAGATAACAATATCTCCATCCACAAGACATAACATACTGTAAAGAAAACATTTACTACATACCCTTCTTTAAAGAAGTACAAGTAGACGCTATGGTTTCCGCGTGTTCTATATACAGGTGCCAACAATAATAGCCAGGTCAGCGCATGTTCATATAAATATAAAATATGCACTATTAGCTAGATGCCAACATGATGGAGATTGTCCTTTATAAACAAACCATCCGCAAATAATGCAGACAAATGACAGACTGGCAAAAAAACATCTGGAAAAGTAATTCGGCTGCTTACAGCGCCTGCTACAATTAAAATCATAATATGCAATATTTAATATCGCAACTCCTTTGGCATAGCTGGCGCTCTATATTGCCCATGTGCGCACGGCGCTTTTACCTACGACACAAGTGCACTTCTCTCATGGCCCAAACCCGCAC
>JANBTM010000311.1:2417-16925 GCA_027578695.1 Coemansia sp. RSA 1365 | reverse complement strand
GTTGTCGTGTGTTTACAGATACAGAAAAACATGTAGACATCTTATCATTATGTGACTAAGCCTGAAAGTTATATCAAGTGTAGACTGCCTATTTTGCTCTGCTGGAAAGTGGATTCAGGCTGCGATTTCCATGGGCCATTCTAGCCACTGGCAAGGGGTACCCGGTAAGAATATAAAACTTGTTAAAAAAAATACAAAACAGTAGCAAGAATCTGCATTAATAAAAGCAAAACTATTTGTGTAGGACATCAACACCCGGAGGCTGATATCTATGCTTCCCAGCATGCTGGAGATAGTCGTACTTGTTGACTATGACCCAGATGGCGCGCACATCTACCAGGTTTATGCGGAGGGTGGATTAGCTGACATGAATCAGGCAAGTGCGTGAAACGGTAACAATTGTAGTGGACTTGAATAACATCCAGACTAAAACTTGATGGTGTTAATTGCTTTTCTATTTCACTCTCCATACAAAGTACGGTAGTATCAACTGAATGCTCGCTGGGCAGGGCTCGATTGCTCAATGGCGCGCATTGGGAGATGGGGTTTGGACGCGAACCGCATGATCGAGTTCACATTCCATGATTGGAGACTGGGACTGCGACTCCTAAAGCACTGGGCGCAGAGACCAACACTGCGGCGGAGGATAGCCAGGATGGTCTATCGTGGCAAGAAGGCCGAACTCGAAATTGTGACCAGGTTTCGTGAGATGCTCCTGGATTACGTGGATAGCGTTGTGTGATTAAAATCACAGCGAAAAGCAGACATGATACAAGCATCTGAGCCGATGAATCGTGTGTCTTTTTTATCGTTTTCCACACTGTTTAAATTTCGACAAAAATACAATGGTTAATCTCGGGGTGCTTTCGAGACTGTCGTGGCGTGCTTCTCTTGGAGCCGCGCACAAGGCAATCATGCAGCGGCAGATAAGCACAGGCAACCGGGAGGTGAGTGGGACACTGCGAGGACACAGACAGGAATTTGCGAGCGACCTGACGGGGCAGCTTATAAGGCAGGACAACGGGATGGTGAGCAGATCAGTTTCGGTGCTACACGGAGATGCGGTTAAGGCATATGGACGCTTGAACCGGATTCTCGCGGAGAATGACATCCGGAGGGAGCTTAGGCTACGCGAGCGATACGAAAAACCAACATACAAGCGGCAGCGGCTGCGACGTGAGTCTCACGCACGCAGGTTCAAGGATGAAGTGCGCAGGAAGGTTCATCTGATCTATAGGATGAGCCGCTGGGGCCTGTGAGCACTAACTGACATCGATATCAGAGGGTAGAACAGGAGGGGAGCTGTGGCACGGGCGCCTCTTATTTTCGTGAGGGATAAGGAGACACACTGCGGACCATTTGTTCACAATCTCGGACGTTTCTTTTGTATTCTTAACTGGTATTATTTTCAGAACTTTTGTTGCTATAGAAATAAGTAAAGGGTGCGTTTTGTTAGACTAGTGTCATTCGGTAGAATTATTTTAGAGTTTTGAGGCAGAAACTTGCGGGAGTGTCGGCACTTTTAGCAGGTTGACAAAGCGCATTGGGTGAAATGTTGGGCTCAAAGGGCGGATATCAGCTGGTCAGCGAGCAGGACATGGCGGCAGCTAAGGATAGGGAGTCCGAACAGCAGCTGCAGCAAGAACGCGGGCCCGAGTACGAGGAGTTAGAGGTCAGAGACCATGCACATGGCTTTGGGGAGGAAGAGGACGCGCAGTTCTACGAAGAGTTTACGGGGTATGACGAGCGTGGCACCAAGACACAGACATGGAAGCGCAAGCGCTTCACGCTGATACACCTTTGCCTTACGGCGCTGGGATGCCTTGGAGTGTACGCGGCGGTGTCGGTTGTATGGAGCGCAGCAAAGCATAGTCGCAGCAGCGACAGGACAGAGGGGGCGGACATCATGGGTACCGCGGCGGCGGACGAGGCGGGCGCTGAGACTGGCGGCAACAAAGAAGGTCCCAGTGGGCGGGGAGGGAAGAAGCTGTTGACGTACAACAATGTTGCTTCCGTGAATGGGGTGGTACAGAGCAGGGCACTGGACTGGGTAGCACACCCATCTGATGGCAGCGTGGACGGACTGTACCGCGAGGCAACAAACGATATGTTTGTGATCCGCAAGGTAGACAATGGGACATGGGAGCATGTGCTAGCAAAGCGTGCGGAGGTGGAAGCTGCGGCGGCAGAACTGGAAGTGGCGTTTACACCGGCGTGGTGGTCGGTGTCGGCAGACTGGGAGTACATGCTGTTCAACGTGAAGACGGAGCGGCAATGGCGCCACTCTGCCAAGGGCACATACGTAGTTTACAACACGCGCGAGCGCACGATGATTCCGCTTGGTAGTGCCGGTAGCAATGCAGTGCAGCGCGTAGAATGGGCGCCAACGGGACACCGACTGCAGTTTGTGCGCGACAACAATCTATTTGTAACAGACATGATGCGCGAAATCCAGATCACCGAAGACGGCAGCGACAGCGTGTCGAATGGCGTAGCAGACTGGGTATACGAAGAGGAGGTCTTGGGCTCAAGTGCTTCGGGACTGTGGTCGCCCGATGGGGATGCTGTAGCCTTTCTGAGGCTGGACGACACGAAGGTGCCGGTGTTTCAGTTCCAGATGTTCCATCCACAAAACCGCAGCGCATTGTATCCGGAAAATATCGAGGTGCGCTACCCAAGTCCCGGCACGCCGAATCCGCTGGTGTCGCTCTTTGTCTGTCGCCCCGACTTTGGCGGCGCATCTGCGCAGAATAGCAAGGCGAGTGACAATCCCGACACGCGCACACACCCCCAGCAGATCAGTTTTGAGTCGCCGTTTGCGCCAGAGGATACTATTATTGTCAGCATGGCGTGGCTGACAGATCACAGTGACCGGCTGATTGTACACGTGATGAACCGGGTGCAGGACCATCTTAAAGTGTACGTGGTAAGCACCAACCCGAAGCAGCTTTCGGGTAGGCTGGTACGCCAGCGCAACACAGCCAGTGCTGGCGGCGACGGCGCGTGGATTGAGATTCCTTCTCCGCCCATCTATGTTCCGCCAAACACTGTCGCAAACCTGACGACTGATGGGTATCTTGAGGTTGTTGAGAACGGTGAGTACATGCACTTGGCGCTGTTTTCGCCACCTGAAGCTTCACAGCCAGTACGCTGGCTGACATCGGGCAACTACGACGTTGTCGGTAACAGAGTGGCTCTTGATCGTAAGGCCGCTCTGGTCAGCTTTCTGAGCACACAGCAGTCAAGTATTCAGCCTGCGCTGTACCAGGTCGCGCTCAACAGCAATTCAACAGGTGCCGTGCCCCGCGCTCTGAGCCCGCCCACGTTTAAGAGTGCTAGCGCCCGCCTCAATGCCAAGGATGCGCGCCACGGGTCTTATGATGCGAGCTTTTCGGCCGGCGCAAGCTTCTACTTGCTGAACTACAAGGGTCCCCAGCTGCCTTGGCAGGCCGTCTACAGCAGCGCAGATCCGGGATTTGAGCTTGTGCTAAATGACAACGCGGATGCAGAGCAGGAACTGGCCGCGTTCAGTCTTCCGACCACAGAGTTCTTTGAGATTGCAAACGACGCCGGCGATATGATGAATGCCATGGCTATGTATCCGCCCGACTTTGACCGCAATGCCCGCAAAAAGTACGGCGTGCTGTTCTTTGTCTATGGGGGCCCAAATTCCCAGCATGTCTCACAGGCGTTTTCGCTTGACTGGATGGGGGCGTTGGTGTCGCAGCAGGACGTGCCAGGCATGCAGTGGATTGTGGTCCGGGTTGATGCACGCGGTACCGCCCACAAGGGCCGCCGGTTCCGCAGCGTTGTCAACCGACGCCTTGGCGTTTTCGAACCCGCTGACCAGGCTGCCGCTGCCAGGCACTTTCAGACTCTGTCTTATGTCAACCCGCATCGCATCGCGATTTGGGGCTGGTCTTATGGCGGCTACGTCACCGCCCGCGCTGTGGAGCACCACTCGGATGTGTTTCGCGTTGGCATGGCCGTAGCCCCAGTATCTGACTGGCGCTTCTACGACTCAATATACACTGAGCGCTATATGAAGACTCCGCTGATGAACCCTGACGGCTACGCTGCTAGTGCCGTATCCAACGTCACTGGCTTTGCGGGCGCACGCTTCCTCGTACAACACGGGACTGCCGATGATAACGTGCACATGAAAAATACGCTGGCTCTGACCACGCTGCTTCAGACTAACAACGTGCCTGGGTTTGAGATGGCTTTCTACGCCGACTCGGACCACAGTATCTACACTTACGGTGTCCGCCCAGCCCTCTACGCGCGCATGGTCAACTTCCTCTTCCGCTCCTTCCACGAGCTTGAAAACTCTGAATTTTCCTATTGGGCCCACACGGATCCTAACGACGACGCGAGTAGCTGAGTTTATGCGCCGCTTGTCCCTGCCACGCCTTATCAGCCAAATCGCTTGTGTCTGCACCGACTCTGCTTTTTTTTTTTTTTTTTCTTTCGTCTTGTTTTATTGCCCCTTCTATTTTTCTTGCACACTTTTCAAATAAACCGCTCGTCTGGAATTTCGTGCGCAATGTTCCGGAACGTCCTGAAGAATGTACGCTGTCCCTCCTAGGTCTTTCTCCGTCCAAGGCAAGCCAAGTTCTGTTTGCTCTGCTGTCTCCTATGCTGCTATTGGAATATTAGCCTTGCTCCCAAGTTGCTGCCGATTGCTGCTGTTAAGATGCCCGCGCTTTTTTCTCTATGCGCCGTGTTTCTGGAGCTGTAGACAGCCCTGTTCACGCGAGGTGCCAGGGCTGCGTCTGCGCACCAGCTTGTAGCCACCCGTCTCATTACCGCCAACGCCAAGGTCAAGATCGACACCGCTGTGAAGAGCCCACTGGTGGTGTTCATGAAAGGCACCCCGGATGAGCCCATGTGCGGCTTCAGCAGAGCAGTCGTTCAGATTTTGCAGATGCACGGCGTAGATAAGATTACCAGCGTCGACTGTCTGCAGGATCCTGAAATCCGTGAGGGCATCAAGGAGTACACCGACTGGCCCACCATCCCTCAGGTATATGTCAAGGGCAAGTTTATTGGCGGCTGCGATGTCATGGTTCAGATGCACCAGTCTGGAGAGCTCCACGAGCTTCTGGTCAAGGAGGGGGTTCTGCCTCCTGATCACGCCTCCGAGCCTGAGCCCGAATCCAAGAACTAGCAAGCGGCTGTATATTTTGACGGCTTTTAAACATATTTCTGTTTTTATTGAAAAGACATCGCTACCATGATTATATTAGTGCAGAGGCGTGTCCATTTAATTTCTTCCAAGCTCAGTGCAAAGCTGGTCTATTAGGCGGTCTTGGCTGTCCAGTGCACGCAAAAGATGTATGATACGCACGCGCTGCTGCTCATTTTCGCTCTGCAGACGCTGCATGGTCTCTAGCGCACTCTTGTCTTGTGGATCGTCGCTGCTACTGCCGTTGCCGTCGCCACTGAGGCTAAGGCGGATAAGCTCGCGTAGCTCGTCAAGCTGTCGCTGAAGGCCGGCTGCTACTGTGTCTTGGTGGGTTTGCCCCGCAGTTGGCCAGCTTACGTTTGTCGTGCCTGTGGATGTCATTGCCGCGTGTTGAAAATTTAGAAGGATTGTAGCTCGTGTGACTTTGGATATGTGCTGCAGGTGGACTGCAGGTACCGCATTGCTCTCGGCGCGATTTTCGGCATCGAGCCTCATTATGGAGCCAAGCCATAAGTGTTTGTGTGTGGACAAGCCAACCCCCTTGAAATGTGGATCAGGCGCCGCTGCAATTTGCAGCAGCCTAGTTTTGGATTTATTAAGTTGCAGCATCGCAAGCAGCCTCCTCCAGATAATGAGCTGGCCGTTAGTATGTGTGCGCAGATCCAGACTAGCCTTGGCACCTCTGTGTTCTTTGGAGCATGTACGCGAGCCCGTGCCTGGTGTTAACCTTTTGTGGCAAGAGGTTCTGCTGAGGATGCTGAAGCAACATTGTCTACCCCCTCCCTCTAATTTCATAAATTATCAAAGTGTTTCTTGTTGTTCCGCAGAATTTTGCTTACTTTTTTCCAACCTGAATTCCTATATGAAATGCTTCGTCGAATATCGCATAGAGTTGTTCTGGGAGCTCGGCCTCAGCGCAGCCGCGTAGTTAGTCTGGGCGTCTGCGCTAGCAAAAAAAGCGCTGCAAGGACTAATGGCTCTACACTGAATAATCATCTAGCAAATAATGAATATCTGCAACCACGACGCATGTATACATCCGACTCTGTTGCCAGTTCCAGCACTTCCGATAGCAGCAGCATGCTTTATAAAGCCCCTATAGATGCAAGCAGTTACGACGTAGTTGTCATCGGCGGTGGACATGCTGGCTGCGAAGCTTGTACGGCAGCGGCACGAGCTGGCGCGAGCAGCGTATTAGTCACACAGAAGATCGAGACTATTGGTGAGATGTCTTGCAATCCGTCGTTTGGCGGCATTGGAAAGGGAACACTGGTGCGTGAGGTTGATGCGATGGATGGCCTTTGTGGACGTATGGCTGATCTGGGTGGCGTCCAGTTTCGCATCTTGAATCGCTCCAAGGGTCCTGCTGTGCACGGGCCACGCGCCCAGGTGGATCGAGTGATTTACAAACGAAACATGCTCCAGGCACTCCAGTCTTATGAGGGGTTGACAATAAAGGCTGGCAGCGTTGCGGACATTCTGTTTGAGCGGCCAACAGACATGGACGACGAGTCCCAGAAGAAATTAGCTAAGCTAGACAGCGCAGTAGCTCAGCCATCGGCTTGCGTAGCTGGAGTTCGTCTTGAATCTGGCGAGATCATCCGGACGCGCAAGGTAGTGATAACTACAGGAACATTTCTTGGCGGTCAGATACTTATAGGGCTGGAGACGTATTCCTCTGGACGCAGGGGCGAGGCGGCGTCGAACGGGCTATCAAAGTCGCTGAAGGATGCAGGATTTCGTCTGGGTAGGATGAAGACAGGCACGCCGCCGAGGCTTGACGGCACGACCGTCGATTACTCGCATCTGCCTAGACAATTTGGCGATATGCCAGTAACTCCGTTTTCTTATATGCACGATTCGGTGCCATATGCAGACCAGCAGGTTGTATGCTATCAGACAAGGACAACGGCTGAGGCGCACGACATTATCAGGGCAAACTTTGACAAGTCAATTCATATCCGAGAAACTGTGCAGGGACCACGATATTGCCCGTCATTGGAATCCAAGATTAAGCGATTTAGCTCGAAGCATTCTCACGCGGTCTGGCTCGAACCGGAGGGACTGGCAGAGCACACCAATACAATATATCCAAACGGGATATCAAACACCATGCCAGCAGATATCCAGCAGCAGTTTCTGCGCAAAATCCCAGGGCTAGAGAATGTGAAAATGACGTACCCGGGCTATGGCGTCCAATACGATCACATCGATCCGCGCGAGCTAAAGCGCAACCTCGAAACCAAGCGAGTAAATGGGCTATATATGGCAGGTCAGATTAACGGCACAACTGGATACGAAGAGGCGGCAGCACAAGGGATATTGGCTGGGTCTAATGCCGGACTTGCAGCTGTTCACGACGCAGCTGGTGGCGCGCCACGGGATATACCACAGCTGGTGCTGGACCGCTCGGATGGCTATCTAGGAGTGCTTATAGATGATCTGATTACGCGCGGGGTCGAGGAGCCGTATCGGGTTTTTACAGCGAGGTCAGAGTACCGAATTTCTTCGCGGGCAGACAATGCCGATCTACGGCTGACGCGGCGTGCGGCAGCGCTGGGCCTCGTCCGAGACAGCGCGCGGATTGCACGACTTGACAGCTCCGAGACAGACATTGCACACGCACATGCGCTATTAGAACGGGTAGTATACTCGCCGAATGTGTGGGCAGCTAAGCTTGGAGATGGTGTGCAGGTGGTGCTTGATGGCGTAGTCAGGTCAGCGCTGGACATGGTGCGCAGGGGGTTCTTACGCAAAGATGTGTGGGTGGGAGCGCGCGACGCATATGGCGAACCCGTAAAATCGCAGACATTGGGGCCTGATCTGGCAACGCTGGTGCCTGGGTGGGAGGATGTTCCATTGGATATCCGACGACGCGTAGTCACGGAAGCAGCATACCATGGATACTTGAAGCATCAGCAAGGGGAGATCAACACGTTTAAGCGCGACGAGGGTCTACGGCTACCGGCAAATATCGACTACTCGCAGATTGGCGTGCTCTCGCGCGAGGAGGTGGAGAAGCTTAGCGCTATACGCCCAGATACATTTGGGGCCGCTAAGCGCATTGACGGGATTACACCCGGCGGCATCTTTGCACTGCTGAAACACGCCCAGCGCCAGTCTGTCGCGGGGTAATTGCGCGGATGAGCCAGGATCAGGGGTGGGTGAGTTACGCCAAGTCAGACACATATTTTTTTTTTTGACGCAGCGCATGCCTCTGGTTTTTTGTCCGAATTCTTGATTGTCAGTTTACTTTAAGTCTACTCTGTTAAAGCTAAAAAACGAATTGGGAGATGGGGCTTTTGGATGAGTATAACTTTCCGTTTTGTGTGACGGCGCATTCATTCAACCACGACAAGACACGTAAGTAATTGCAGTGGAGTTGAATTGCTAGAATGTCAAGGCTTGTTAGACAGGCACTACTGATGAAGGTCCAATTGGCTTAGTGTAGAGGTGGCAGTGTGTCCTAACTCAAACGAAGTACACATATACCAGCGCAGCGGGACGCAGTGGGCGCTGGGACATGTGCTGGCGGAGCACGACCTACGGGTAACGAGCATCGACTGGGCGCCGCGTACAAACCGACTGGTGACGTGCTCGCAGGACAAGAACGCGTACGTATGGACGCAGGATGCGACAGGGACATGGCGGCCGACGCTAGTACATCTGCGTATTCAGCGTGCGGCGACGCAGGCAAAGTGGAGCCCGCTGGAGAACAAGTTCGCAGTGGCCAGCGGTGACAAATGCGTGGCGGTGTGCTACTTTGGCGAGGACAACGACTGGTGGGTTAGCAAACATATTAAGAGACCCATTGCGAGCACGGTGCTGTGTGTTGCCTGGCATCCCAACAACGTGTTGCTTGCGTGCGGCGGCGCTGATATGAAAGCGCGTGTGCTGTCGGCTTACATAAAGGGGGTTGATGAGAAGCCCGTCGCCTCAGCTTGGGGTGAGCGCTTACCCTTCAACACTCTTTGCGGCGAGTTTGCGGCACCCAGCGGCGGCTGGATTCATGGTGTGGCCTTCTCGCCCGATGGCGAGTCGGTTGCTTTTGTATCCCACGACTCAAGCCTCACTGTCGCTACGCCTGCCTCTGGTGACGTCGTATCGGTTCGTGCGTCCGGTCTTCCCTTTGTTACGCTGGCGTGGCCTGTTGCCGACACGATTGTCGCCGCTGGGTATGACTGCTCACCGATGGTTTACACTCGTGATGGTGCTTCATGGCGGCTGGTAAAGCGCCTGGGCGAAGACGATCGCAGCCGCCGCTCTGCAACTGCATCGCCCAGCAGCGGCAACAGCGCTTTCAACCTCTTTCGCCAGATGGACAGTCGCAATCAGCCCGCACGCACCGGCTCAGCTGCAGACGGCGGCTCGCTGCGCTCCATTCATCAGAACACCATCACCCAGCTGCACCGCGATCCCACCACCGATGCCGACGTCAGCACCAGTGGGCTTGACGGGAAGCTTGTGCAGTGGAATGTCCGCGCTTAGCTCTTTTTGTTTCTTTCAACACCCGTTGGCTACTCTGTATGGACTCTGTTGTGTGTATGTATGGAAACAAGCAAGGTATCTTTTTGCCTTGCAAATTGTTACACTGTCCTCTTTACACACCATGTCATAGCAATTACCAAATACAAAAAAAAAAAACATGGATCTAGCAAGAAAAATCTATTTGCACCCAATCTCGCCACACGCAAGGGACGCTGTTGACCCCGAAGCTGCCGCGTTTTCTGCATTAGAAGCCGAGCAGTTACTGCAGCTGCTATCGCCGCTAGTTCTGCTGTCTGTACTGGGTCTTCTGTCTGCGCTGGGTCTGATTTCAGTACTTTGTTTCGCCTGATTGTCTAAATCACCATTCTCATCATCTGAGCTATCCGCATGCGTCCAGACGTGTGCGGCTGGTAGATCGGGCTCGTAATCTTCTACTCTCGAATGAGCACTGGTATCCAAACGCTGCATGTTGGCAATACATACCTGCGCAATACCCTGCTCTAAAGCAGCGCACACATCATCACCCGTATTAACAGTGATCTCGACGCAGATCAGGCTCCGGTTGAGCTTGATCGAGGCAGAGAGTGCCATTAGCCCAGCCATGTCAATGCCTGCGTTCTCAGACACATCCAGGCGCTCCAATCGCTGCTGCTCTGGAAGGCATTCTGCCAAGATAATAGCACCCTCGGAGTTCATGCCTGTAGCCGACATGAACAAGCCGCGTAGTGTCTGGTTCTGACTGACAACTTTTGACAGCACCTCAAGCACCACAGGGTTGGGCCCGCATACAGGATTACGGCTAATGTCCAGGTGCGCCAAACCTCGGTTAATGCCCAGACACTCGATAAATGGCGCAAAAGATGCTGGCTGCAATCGGTTCTCTCGCAACGTAAGGCTGCGCAGATTAGTGTTCCAAAGCAGACCCTCCGCTAGATCAAGTGCCGCGCGTCCAAGATCGTTCTGCGACAGATCCAAAGAGCGCAGTTGCGATACGCGCGGTGTATCACCGGGCCCGCCACTACCTCCGCCAACTATCTGCGCGTCTGACAGCCCGTGTAGCGACACGCTGATTGGGCGACGTGGGTGGGGCGCAGGGCGTTCGCGCGACTGTTGCGGCGGGTCGCCATACAGCATTTCGCGTAGAATAGGCCCCGCAGCAGCACCCAGGGAGTTCAGACGAAGAGCAAGGTGCTGTAGCGGAGAAAGACGCACGCCTGATGCTAGAATGGCCAGCGTATCGGGTTTTATAGCGCAGTTGTTCATGTGTAAAGCCTGCAGGCTGATGGGCTCGCAGGAGCTGCTCTTGCGCTGCATGGAGCCACGCTTCAGTGACCAGTTTGCACCCAAACCCGTCAGCGCAGCTGCCAGATACCCTGCACTTTTCTTGCGAATAGCAACTCCAGACATGTCCAGAAACTGCAGCTGCTTGCTGTGGCGCACTAGGATTGCCACGCTCCGCACACCATCGCTACGCACGCGCGCGTTGTTGGCCAGACTCAGATAGCGCACGCTGTCGTTGCAGAGTAGGCTGTACGCAAGCACCCGCGCCGCGTCGTCATCGATACCGCAATGGCTCAGCTCGAGCCGCACCAGACCAATGTTCAGGTCAAGCATTTCTGCAAAGCTTCGCATCTGTGCCCCGTGTAGTACGCTGCCGGCCATGTTCACGCTGCCCAGCTGCCGTGCGTCGCGCGCGTGCCGTACAAGTGTCTTTGAGAAAGCTGTCAACGGCTCCATCTCCAGCGCCTGACACGATCGCTCGTATAGCTCACGCACCTCCTGCGCACCGTACTCCCGCCGCGACAGCGCCTCTACATCCCACTGTAGCGGCTTCTGCCGCCCAACCGCATCATCGACTATGTGCCTGCCCTCCTTGTCTGTGTCCGTATCTACCTCGCTTGCAGAGGTTCCATCGAATCTGAGCTGCACAGGCTTGTTGGTTTCATCGTCTTTCGTATTATCGTTGTGCATTCCCTCGTCTGAATGCAAAGAATCCTCCGCATCTTCGGATCCCTCTGTCTCACCATCTTTAGCAGGGTACTCACCTCGCGTGCTTGCGCTTTCAGCAGCGCGCATCTCGTCTCCAAGGCCCCCTCCCAGTGCATCACTTTTGGTCTCAAGTGATGTTACCAGCGAGTCTTCAGAGTCGCACACGCGACTTGTATCGGGATCAAACTCCGTGACAATTAGTGGCATAGAGAACCGGATGCGTTTGAGTCTGGATGGGTCCAGCTCCAGCGCAAAATTTGTCCAGAATTCGGTTGACTTTATCCGCTCCTGACTCAGCGGCGGCACAATATTAGTTGTGCGCTCAAAATCTAGACTTGGCGCAGTCCTGCTCGACTCGGCTGCCTCATCGCTACTCGGCCGGGCAGCTGGAATACCAGCACCCTGCGCAAAGGTTGGGTGATCGGACCGGGCATTCTGCATAATTGCACCAGTAAACCATTTTTTCGCTCCCGGCCACAGCGACCAGCGTGAGCTCCCCCCATCTTCCTGCTTCGGCTCCTTTAAAATACCCTTTTCTGGGGCTGGTGGTGCGGTAGTTGCTGTAGCTATATGCTCACTGTTGTCTTCTGGGTCTGGTGAGGTCACTCCCCGATCCTCATCGGCCTGAAAGCCTGTCCCCGCAAAAGAAAATAGAGGAGCAAGCTCGAGTCCTGGAGCTGGTAGAGCTAACGGGGCTTTTGTATCGTTAGTGACATTGTCAGCACTATTGTTAGCAGTGTCTGTTTCCATTGCTGCGTCTCCGGCCATGTATTTGCTGGTCTCCCTGACCGAAGCCGAATTTGGCGGCGATAGACTTGCAGTCAAACCGCTCATGAGTTCAGAGGGAAGCAAAATCTCCTCTGCTGTAGTGGCACTCGCCTTCCGCGCATGCCTCCTGGTTGGGCGTGGCATTTGGACGACACTCAATTAAATAAAATAAAATAAAATAAAATACACGACGTAACAAAAATAATAGTAAGAATGCTGTACGATGCAACGAATATATAAAGTTTGAAGCAATGGAGAGTAGGCATGCCTTGACAGACCACGAGGAGAAGTGGAAATGTTGAAAGCATTTCGTACTGCATGGAACCCCCTGGCTCTGCACACAGGATCACGGCTTGATTGATGTGGGTTGCGTTGAAGGGCTGTAATGGAATGAGAACCCTCCGTTGCTTAGTTGATTTATTTCGCAGGATTTGGGTGCCAGGACCACAACGTGGTAGCCACGCAGAGTATTACATACGTCAGAGGTCTGTGCTAGAAAAAAAAAACAGAAAATCATAGTTCACTTAGCAGTCCACACACGCCTATCGGGAGATTTCTGGAGAGACTGTTGTTGCGGAAAGCCAGGAATTAAAGGCTAATACTTTCTACAGTCTGAGATCCTCAGCGGCTGCTGGTTAATCAACCATTTGCAATGCTAAAGCTATTCGGGAAAATCCCGCCACTATAAACCATAAGCTTGAGCAACCATCTGATGATTAACTGATCACTAGCGAGAAACCGCCGTTTTTGGGCACCAGAGATCGTATGTAGTTTATTGCTAAAAATTCCGACCTTAAGACGCTCTGGCAGAGAAGAAAATGAGCGCTACAAGAATTTGTCCGGCTTCGGCGACACGACAGCGTCCACAGCGACAGGATCAGCAAACGTCGACAGAAAGTGACAGCACAAGTGATACGAATGACGGAGGTTTGGAATCGCTAGTTGAGCTGTTGCAGACGTATCCTGGACTGCTTGGAAACGAGGTCGAGGTAGTGGCGCGAGCACTTGCACAGGCCACAGTTGCAGCATCAAAAGTTGCGTCGCTGGGAGCACGGGGTAGTGCAATGGCAGCGACGGAGAGGGTTCGGGTAGGACAGTCGCTGGTGCAGGCGGCAACGAGAGCCACAAACACCCACATCCGTGAGCGAGTAGCAGCAGAGGAGACAGCCAGAGACAATGTGGGCGGCGAATGCAACGAGCAGAGCAACGAGGATGTGGGCGAACAGTGGGGCGGGATGCGGCGGCGATGGTTTACCCAGGCACATGTAAGGCGGCTGCAGAGTGAGGGAATGGTGTTCAAGAAAGGCAAGTTCACAGACGAGGAAAACGCAGCAATAGACGAGACAGTGGCGAGGCTTGCAGAGGCACACGGCGTGAGTGGGGAGGAGATGTACGGACTCCTGTTTCAGCGCAAGGGACACGGCGAGGCAGGAAAGCGTATGCGCAAGGCGTTCTGGCCGGCGCTGGCAGAGGAGCTACCGTCGCGGCAGATGCAGGCGATCTACCACCACGTACGGCGCAAGATCCACCCGCACAACTACCAGGGCGCGTGGGCGGCGAATGAAGACAAGCGGCTGCGGGCGCTGGTGGCGGCCCACGGGCCAGCATGGGAGGCGATCTCGCAACAGTTGGGGCGTATGGGGTCCAACTGCCGCGACCGGTGGCGTTATATCCACGGAGCGGCGCGTGTTGCGCACAGCGGGATGGGCGGCTCAGAAATGGTAGATGTAAGCGGCGCAGAGACTGCAAACGCAGACAACATAGCAGCAGGCACAGGTGGCGTAGGCAATGACGGCACAGAGGCAACAAGCGCAGGCGGCGTCATTTCCATGATCGCGGAGGAACCCACATGAGGGCTGCAGGAGCACATACGCATTCTTCGCCTAACTGCGACTGGCGTAGCTGTGAAGACAGGGAAGAGGCACATGCAAGGGCACACAGGAACAGATTGAGGGCATTAGAGCCCAAAGGAGTTCCCGGGGTGCAGCGCCGAGCGGGTTAATTGCGGCAATCCCCGGTCAGATGCGTAGAATCGGCGGAGGGATTAGCAGACAGAGTGCTGGTTGAGGCAGGCA
>JANBTM010000310.1:0-16932 GCA_027578695.1 Coemansia sp. RSA 1365 | reverse complement strand
AGAAAGAACACGGTTTCCACAAGGAACCCGTCCTAAATGTTATTATAAAGAGATCGGGCTGTGGGGAAGCCCGATCATCATTGTTAGTAATGATCGCAGATCTAATCTGCGACATTGCAAACAACAGTATACATTGATGGATGTTGGTACGCCAAAATACACTCACAGAGAAACCCCCCGAAAAAGGGATTAACCAAAGAAACAAGGCAAAGCCAAAAGCAGAGAGCCATACAGAAAATACACCACAGCAAATTGAATAGCTATTTGACCTAATTATTGAAAAAAGAAATGCCACAAACATAGTACTAATCACTGGAATAAACATTAGAACAGCGCAGAACTATTTCAAGATATACAGAGTCAGTGAGCAGATGAGTTTGCCTGGAGGTTGAACACAAGTCTCACAAGGGATGCCCATTCAAGTCGAAAGAGGAACACTCAGAATATATATTACAGTATGTAAACCAAAACCTAACAGCAATATTAGCAGACATCAAGAAAAGCATATGCGACGCATTTGATAGTTTCACCACATATTAAGTGTCAGCACTACACAGATACTTGGCTAAGAAATGTAAGCCGACATTGAAGAAGCTAGAAAAACTGCCTGCAGAGCGAAACTCAGACAGAGTTAGGTGAGCTAGAAATATAATGCTTCAGACTCTGGGTGGTCAAACGACAATCCCAATCAAAGCAACCATATGCCAACAGAGAGGCGCAGAGCCACCCCCTCGACCGAAAGATTCGTCTGTCTGCGTACTAGAGCAAACCTGCCATACCAAATCCCGATGAAATAATTATACGCCAAAGTAATCAGATCAGCATCATCAAGCACGGAATTTGATCATCATTGCAAACGCGTTTTAATTGTGCTGTAAGTGGGCTTCGTCAGCTTTCTCCCCCTTCTCCCTCTATCGCGTGCTTACCTTCTTTTTGTGCACTTTGCATTGCCGTAATCTTTTCTATATAATTATAGTTTCTTTGCTCTCGCTCTATATTGCGTAAAAACACGCGTGTTAACAATTCGCTTTGGAAAGCTCATGGATCCAGATCACGGAGCCAGCACGCCTGAGGATACCTCTGCTCCATTGGTAACCGCGTCTGCGCTTACATCAGCGCCGGTGTCTAAGCCAATGGCGCAGGTACACTCTGAAGGACCTAGCGAGGCATCAGAATCCATTCCACCTAGTGGTTACAGCACACCTCTTGCTCTCGAGCCGGCCAAGCCATTGGATCATATGCAAGCAAAACGATTTGCTTTTCTCCTTGGCCAGACGGATGTGTTTGCGCATTTTATACAAGACTTTATCAAGGACGAAAATTTAAAGGCAGAAATAAGTAGGCAGCTAGAAAGTAAAGAGAGCAAGGAGGATGGGAAACAGTCTTCGCGTAGACACCGCAAGACCGAGAAGGAAGAGGATGCTGAGCTGCTTCGCGAGGAGTCTCCCGAGATTGCTGATAGACAGTTGGTGTTTACAGAATCGCCGTCCTACGTTACGGGAGGGACAATGCGCGACTACCAATTGCGTGGTCTAAACTGGATGATTTCACTTTTTGAGAACGGAATTAACGGTATTCTTGCCGATGAGATGGGACTGGGAAAGACACTCCAGGTGATCTCATTTATTGGATATCTCAAGCACTTTCGAGGGATTCGTGGGCCTCATCTTATTGTTGTGCCAAAGTCGACACTACAGAATTGGAAACTCGAATTCAACCGGTGGGTGCCCGATCTTGGGGTCTTTCTTCTGCATGGAGATAAGGAGGCACGAGCGTCCATATTTGAAAAAGAACTGCGACCGAACGAGTTTAATTGCTGCATTACCACGTACGAGATGTGCCTTATTTGTAAGAATGAGCTGCGCAAGGTCGATTGGGAGTATATTATTATTGACGAGGCGCACCGGCTGAAGAACGAAAACTCGATGCTTTCAAAGCTTGTGCGGATTTTTTCATCCCGACGCAGGCTGCTGATTACGGGTACGCCGCTGCAGAACAACCTACATGAGCTCTGGGCGCTGCTAAATTTTCTCCTACCCGACGTGTTTGGCTCGTCAGAGGTATTCGACGAGTGGTTTGAGAAGGGCGACGGCAACCAGGAGCAGGTAGTACAGCAGCTGCACAAGGTGCTACAGCCATTTCTGCTCCGTCGCATTAAGAGCGATGTGGAACACAGCCTGCTTCCGAAAAAGGAGATCAACTTGTACGTTGGGATGACGCCGATGCAACGCACGTGGTATCGCCGTATTCTTGAGCGCGACATTGTGGCCATTAACGGTGCATTCGGGAAGAAAGAGGGCAAGACGCGTCTGCTGAACATTGTCATGCAATTACGCAAGTGCTGCAACCATCCCTATCTTTTTGACGGCGCCGAGCCTGGACCGCCATTTACCACTGACGAGCACCTTGTCGAAAATGCGTCAAAACTGGCCGTGTTGGACAAGCTACTTGCAAGGCTTCGGGAGCAGGGGTCGCGCGTGCTGATTTTCAGCCAGATGAGCCGCATGTTGGACATCCTGGAAGACTACTGCATTATGCGCGGTTACAAGTACTGCAGACTTGATGGCTCTACAGACCACGAAGAGCGTGTAGAGTCTATCCAGGACTTTAACCGACCGGACAGCGACAAGTTTATTTTTCTCCTTACCACGCGCGCTGGTGGCCTAGGTATTACGCTGACGGCAGCAGACACAGTGTGTATATACGATAGCGACTGGAATCCGCAAGCGGATCTGCAGGCCATGGACCGAGCTCATCGTATAGGCCAGACAAAGCAGGTGTACGTATATCGATTTATTGCCGAAGATACTGTTGAAGAAAAGGTGCTTGAGCGAGCAATGCAGAAGCTGCGCCTGGACCAGCTAGTCATTCAGCAAGGCCGTCTAGCACAGTCCTCAAAGGGCGCAACCCGGGACCAACTATTGGAGATGGTTCAGTTTGGCGCCGGCGGCATGCTTAGCAGCAACGATGGTCGTGCCAGCGCTGCGGACTCGCGCGCTGCTAGCGGTGCAGGGACCCCCGCTCTTTCTGAAGGAGACGAGGCAGCAGCCAGCATTAGCATCGAGGAAATACTGCGCAAGGGAGAGAGCCGCACGCAGGAGTTGCAGAGCAAATACGCCGACATGGGCTTGGATGACCTCAACCGCTTTGCGAGTGAGAGCACGTCGACCACTCAGTGGGAAGGCGAAGACTATGCTCGTAAGCGTCGGGCAGCCGAGATAGGCCAACTGTGGATTCAGCCAGCCAAGCGTGAGCGCAAGGTTAATTATGCAGTGGACGACTACTACCGCGAGGCACTGCGACAGGGTTCCAAGGCAGGAGGCGCGTCTCAGCGCGCGCCGCGCCCTCCCAAGCAGATGCACATTTACGACTTTCAGTTCTATCCTTTGCGTTTGCAAGAGCTATTGGAAAAGGAGCTGCTGGCGTACCGCCGTGCAATTGGCTACAAGGTTCCAAAGCCAGAGGATGACAGTACATATGCTCAAAATGAGGAGGCGCGCCAAGAGGAGCAGGCAAAGACCGACAATGCCGAGCCACTCACCGAAGCCGAAATTGAAGAGAAGGAGGCGCTTTCCTCTCAGGGCTTTGGAAACTGGAATCGACGCGACTTTTACAGTTTTATGCGTGCGCTCGAGAGCCATGGGCGCAGCAATATGGATATTGTCAAGCATGAAGTTGAGGGAAAGACGCCAGCAGAGGTGGCGGCCTACGCAAAGGTGTTTTTCAAACGCTACAAAGAGCTGCCAGAGGCTGATCGTCTGGCTGCACAGATTCAGAAGGGGGAACAGAAGCGCGCAAGGCGTAACGAGATACAACAACTTCTGGAGTCTAGGCTTGGCGAGTGCAAGCAGGATCCGCTCCGCCACTTTAGCATTCCATATGGCTCCGGTGGCTCTACGGCTAGAGGGCGTGTGTACACCGAGGATGAGGACCGCTTTCTTCTTGTCTATCTTGCCCGCATAGGTATTGCCAGCGACGATGTTTACGACCGCATTCGTCAGGAAGTTCGCCTGAGCCCACTCTTCCGCTTCGACTGGTTTATCAAAAGCCGCAACACGCAGGAGATCCAAAGGCGATGCCAGACCCTGGTTGGCCTGCTTGAGAAGGATTCTCAGGGCGCAAAGGCAGTGCGCAACGGCAGGATGGATGACAGGGATTAGTGCATTTCGCTGCCATATTACTTTTATTTTCTTTACTTTAGTCAAATTTCTGCCACAGTACTGTTTTTGAGAAAACTATTGGCGCATGAAAAAAATAACATTTGCGTCAGTCATGAAATACAATTCCTCCTTTTGCTGCTGTAGAGTACATACTTGAATATGCTACAGCTACGTGCCTGGCACACTGGGAACTTTCGCCGCATTGCTTCGCGGGCATTTTCAACGCGCCAAACGACACACACAGAGCTATATGATGTCGTAATTGTAGGTGGAGGTCCGGCAGGTTGTGCATTGGCTGCCACACTTGGATCGATGCGTGCTTTAGCTGACAAGCGCATTGCGCTTGTTGACTTGGGAAAATTGAATAATACACAAAATTGGGAGCCGCCAAAGGATAGGTACCTCTCCCGCGCCCTACAGATTACCGCCAGCAACAAGCGCTTTCTGGATAGTCTCGGTCTGTGGTGCCAGTGCCACACCGATCGTATCCAGGAGTGCGACCGCGCCGTTGTTACCGATGCGCTTGGGGGTGGGATAGTTGACCTAGAGGCTGCGCGGCCAGCACCAGCACCGGGAGTCACAAGTGTAGCGCACATAATCGAAACGAAGAATCTTGTCAGTGGGTTTCTACGATCGCTTAACCAGAGCTGTCCAGGCGTCGAAGTCATTGAGAGGGCTCGAGTTGTTGACATCAAGGCTGCTCCAACTGCGCCCATGGCCCAGACGGAGGAGTGGCCAGTGGTGACACTATCCGATGAACGGCAGCTACAAGCGAGACTGCTTATTGGAGCTGATGGTGCAAGCAGCTGTGTGCGCAAGTATGCGGGTATTGGCACGTATGGCACCGACTACGCGCAACACAGCCTTGTTGCCACGCTGTGTCTAGAGAACATTAACCATACAGCCTTTCAGCGTTTCCTCCCTACAGGCCCCATTGCGCTGCTTCCATTTCCTGGCGGATTTGCCAATCTGATCTGGTCGCTGGATTCGGAGCTTCTTGTTCCCCTGAAGGCCGCCCCTGAACGGGTTTTTGCAGACTTGGTAAATGCCGCTTTCCGTCTATCTTCTGCGGAGATGCGGCGCTTATATGATATGCTTCGCCAGGGCGCGCACGAGGAAGCCCTCAGGGCAGAGATCGAGTGGCGGCTGTCGTTATTTGCTCGGAGCAACGCGGGATCGAATGCCCAGATACCGCCTTGTGTAGCGGCGATATCGCCTCGTTCGCGCACATCGTTCCCCCTTCGCATGCGCATGGTAGACAGCCTCATTGGAAGCCGGGTTGCGCTAGTCGGCGATGCGGGCCATGTAGTGCATCCACTCGCTGGCCAAGGTCTGAACATGGGTCTTGAGGACATCCAGTGCCTGTCCCGCGAATTGGAGTTGGCGGCTATCGCAGGCGAGGACATTGGCGCGTCCGCCGCGCTTGCGCGCTACAATCGTCGCCGGTATGCGCGCAATCTCGCGATGCAGGGCATTGTTGATAAGATTTGGCATGTGTTTGGTGCCCACTCTGGCCCTGTTGCCGCTGCGCGCTCCCTCGTTATGAATAGTCTGGACTGTTTGCCAGGGGCGAAATCCCGACTGGTTAGTTCCATGATGACCTAACCGAGCCCAAAGCATGTGCCCGCCCCACTGTTGCTCTGTGGACGCGTGCATGTGTGGAAGTTGAGGCGCAGCAGCTTTCCATTTTTGACACATAAAAAATATCAGTTTCTTTGCTGTTCTGTGCTCTTAAACCCCTTACACTCTTAAACAACTTGTAACCTTGCAATTCTTCTTTTTTTATTCAGACATACGAATTTGCACATTTAAGTGCACACACGAATTAGTAGTAATGGACGGCGAGGGTGCAACCCAAGGTAAGGCGTAATCAGCTGCCATGTAAAGAAACTATCACGACGCCTTTCTGGGTGCTAATTCCCCGACCACTGGTCTGCGCTAATGCTTGTGACTTGGATATCCGTTACGCGCTATTATGACTTGTAGAGGAACAGTTGCGGTCGGCGTGCATTTCGGACCAGCCCGACATGGTCAAGCAGCTCCTAAATGGACACCGGACTGTAGACGTAAACTGTATAGACGCCGTGGGCTTCACTCCGCTACACTATGCGTAAGTAATGCATTATCTTCATTATACATACATAGCCAACTGGCTGTGTCGAGTTTATAGCCAAAGACGTGCCTGGATGAATTAGTGTGCTGACTAATTTCAATTTTGTTGCTGCATATTTTTGTTGTTTGCTGCGACTGATAGTGCACAGAATGGAGCCGTAGAGTGTGTAAAGCTTTTGACAAAAGCCCCAGGCATTAATCTGAATATTCAGGATCGTATGAACATGAACACGCCACTACATATGGCTTTTATCCGCCGAATTAGTTCAGAAATTACACTGGAGACTGTTACTTTGCTTACAAGGGCTGGCGCAGACCCACGCATTGTCAATAAAATCGGCCAGCGTCCTAGAGACTTTACTAATGAGAATAACCCAAAAGACCAGGGGATCCGTCGGCTGCTACTGCAAGCAGCCCTAACGATTGGATTACTGGAAAGCAAAGCGCATCATACTAATTTGCAAACGCAAGCCCATGACAAGGATGATGGTACTGCGAGTGACTCGAGTGGGTAAGCTGAATTCACAGTAAAATCACTTGTCTTAGTCGCATCTGTAGCTTTTGTTAAGGGGGTATTGTTTATTCATTTATCGAATAGGTAGGCTGAAAAGAAAAAAGTGTAGTAAGGCAGCAAATGTGTGAAGATAATGTTAATATTGTCACTAGGTAGTGGATGAGTGACAAGAACTTGTAAGCAGCAGTTAGGCCGACACTGAGCAATAAAAGCAAGATAAGACCTGCCAATTATAATGTGTATGTGCGGAGTGGGTTAGCATGAGCTAGTAGCGCAGACATAGCCCCCATCCGAGTTGACTATAGACGAGGCCTCGGTGTAGATGTGTGTGGTGTACACAACATCATGGTGATCATAGTCATCGTCATTGTCGTGGTGGCGGTGGTGGTGGCGGTGATGGCGATGGTGGCGATGGTGGTGGTGGTGGTGGTGCTTCCTGTTGTGGTCGTCCTCATTATTGCATTCTTCATGGTTCTCCTCGTGATGCTCTTCACGGCTCTCATCATTGTGCTCACGGTCATGATGGTGGTGTTGGTTTTCTTCGTGGCACTCCTCATGGGAATCCTCATGGCTCTCATCCCCATCCTTGTGGTGCCTGTGGTGCCTGTGACCCCTGTGGTGCTTGTGATGGTGCTTATGGTGGTGATGGCGGTGCTCCTCATCCTCCTCCTCCTCCTCACATGGATTCACCGTCAGCGTGACAGTGGGCTCACAATCATTACCCCAGTTGTCGTTGTCATCACAGCGGTCAGAGATGGTGGCTGCAGGTCCGCAGCCAACAGAGGTGATTGTCTTGCATGGGTCAACAATAGTGCAGGTCTTGACTTCTCCCGGACGGATGCAAGTGAGAGTCACAGGAGGCAGATGGCAAGTCTTGGTGCAGTAGGTCGGTGGGTCAGTAACAGTGACTGTGTACCGGCTGCCAGGGCAATGGATGGTTTCAGTAGTGTCAGGGTCGCGGACAGTACCAGTGATGGTGTTACCAGGCCTGGTGACAGTGCATGTGGCGCCAGTGCCCCAGACTGTGCTTGTGACAGTGGGACCAGGGATGAACACGGTGATAGTAGAGCCAGGAAGAACAGAAGTTACAGTGTCATTCGGATCCTGATATGAGCCATTGCAGCCATAGCTATCGGCACCGTACTGTGAAGACGGCGCAGCAACATCGTAACCGCCATTGTTGGGAGCAGTATCATAGCCATATGCAGGTGCAGCATATCCATAGGCAGGCGCAGCATCATAGGCATTGTTGTTCTGATAATCGAACTGGGCGTCAGCGGGTGCAGCAGAGGCAGCAGAGACGAATGCAAAGAGAATACCGAAAGTGACCTTCATTATTATTATTATTTTCAGAAAATTAACAGTATGTAGAAATTAGTAGCAGGTGCGCTGGAGTTGTTCTTAGTAGAAAGATTATATGTTAGAGTAGGTGACTATCAAATGTGCAGATATGATTTAAACTTATGAGCGGTTACCCACAGAATGTAGATGATGTTAGTGGCTGGAACTGTGACCATCGTCGCCACGACACAAGCTATTTAAGCACATCTCGATCTTATGGAAGACATCAACTTCTGCTTAACATGCACTTGGCGTCTTTCAGCACCCTGTGGGTACGCTTTGAGCCTGGTTACTGTTATTGAGAGTTAATGAGTTGCGAGATATGCGGCCGGGGAACAAAATATAGGAGAGTGAATAGACTGCGACTGAGAGACTTGTCACACAATGTATTACTCACTTGCAAGAAAGACAACTATGAAGGCAAAACCGACTGTATAGCATTGAATGGGCCTGAAAGAGCGGGGAAATGTAAAAGTGATTTTGGTGTTTAGCACTAACCCTCTGCCTCAAACAATGGAATATGAAACCCTGGACAGTAACTTATAACACAGGTAAGTTACTCACACTCAATCTCAATAGTAAGGGTGTGGCAGAATATGTTTTTAATGCGGGCCGCAGCTTTACTATTTTACCTCGCTGTGCTATCTCCACACACATACAAACAACTGGCCTTACGCCAGAGACTCATAGAGGCACTTGAGACCCCCCCCCCACCGACTCACTAAATACCTTTGCCCAACTGCGCACAGGGTGTCAGTGCACAACATAGAGTGTGTCGGTGAGGCCAACTGTCCCTGCGATCGCAGGCTGCTTGACCAAAGTATTAGTTTAAGTTTGAGTCTGAAGCCAGGCGTAGCTACTGTTTTTCACAGCAAGATGGTCTCGCTCAGATCAATATTGTTGAGGCTTTATTTTTGAATTCAAATCAGCAAGCAACATAAGGTCAGTCTTGGCAACAAATGTGTTAATGGCCTGCTTGTTGCACTCGTTTTCAACAAGTCGAAGCTTCATAGGCCCGTTTAAAGTCCAACGCATAAGCGTCGGAATACGACCCAGCATGATGTCCTTCCTTTGGCGGAAGATGTTGGTTGGGCTGGTTAGGTTAGAGGCACGGTCGACCGGCACCTCTACCAAAATTGCATTTACAACGTTGGCAAGCGCGGAGCGCACTATTGGGTCGGCAATGACGCAGTCAGGACACCATGAGACGCCCGACGATGGGTCTTCGCGACCAAAGAACAGTACAAACACAGCGCTTGAGTCGCGGAGAGCGGTGCGAACAACCTCATCAAACTCTTTAGGATCGGTAACACGAACACACCTCATTCTGAACAGGGCCAGCAGATACGATATTTGAAACAGACGGAAGCTAAAAGAAAGAAAAATCTTGGCTAATCCATTTTCCTCAACTGACACCCTCTTTCTTTTGCAGCCTCTGAACCACGGGAAATACCTGCCAAGTAAAATAAACACAGTTTTGACACGGGAGCAACAGAATTTACAGCAATGAGTAGGACGCCATACAACTACGAACGCGTATATAACAACGGAGAGATGGACCCCTATGCCCGTGCATCGCCGCCAGCCAGAGCAGGCGGCAATCCGCACTCCATCAGCCGTCTCCGACCAGGAGAAACGCGGCGGATGCGAGTAAGCAAATGCCCGGACCCGAAGCTAGTGTACACCAACATGCTCGTCGTCAGCGAGAGAGACTTTGAACGCGACGTGCGGCTTATCAAAGTCAACGAGCAGCATGTGTTCAACATCCTGCCTAGCGCAGAGTGTGCGCCAGGCGAGATTGGGCCAGCAGGGCTGCAGCGTCAGTGGGCGCAGCTTTCGATCAATAAGGAAGTGACGGTGGAGGCGCTGGACGACAATGCGGCGTGTGTGTTCCTTAGCCGCATGGACGTGGAGGTGTCGTTTTTACGAGCTACTCAGGAGACGGCACTGTTGGTGGATGCAGATGAAATTGCAGATATGCTGCGGGGCAGCTTTGAGAACCTTGCTTTTAGCATAGGACAGCCGTTTGTGTTTGACTTCCAGGGCAGCACAATTAAGGGTGTGGTGACAGGAATGGCGGGCGTGCCGTTGGACGTACTGCAAGGTACACAGACGGCAGACGAGGATGAGGCGACGGCGCTTGGGGTGCTATCAGCAGCAACGACAATTGTAGTGGGCAAGGCGCCTGGCACGCTTCTGGACGTGCGTGGCGCGGCAGGCAGGCACCGGGCCAATGCGATAATCCAGCCCGATTTTCGGTTTGAGGATCTGGGGATTGGTGGGCTTGACGCAGAGTTCAGCAACATTTTTCGGCGGGCATTTGCGTCAAGGATCTTCCCACCGGAGCTGGTTGACAAACTTGGAATCCAGCATGTAAAGGGTATCCTGCTGTTTGGGCCGCCAGGGACAGGAAAGACGCTGATGGCGCGCCAAATCGGTAAGATGCTTAACGCAGTGGAGCCGCTAATTGTATCAGGGCCGGAGATTCTGAACAAGTTTGTGGGACAGTCAGAGGAGAATGTACGCAAGCTGTTTGAGCCAGCTGAGCGTGAGTACCGTGAACGCGGCGACAGCAGCCAACTGCACATTATTATATTTGATGAGCTTGACGCCATCTGCAAGCAGCGTGGCGCGCGCAGCGACAGCACAGGCGTTGGAGACTCGGTTGTGAACCAGCTACTGGCTAAGATGGATGGCGTGGATCAGCTCAACAACATCCTGATCATCGGAATGACCAACCGCAAGGAGCTTATCGATGATGCGCTGTTGCGTCCTGGGCGCCTAGAGGTCCAGATTGAAGTTGGCCTGCCCGACGAGCCCGGGCGCCTGCAGATCATCAAGATACACACTGCAAAGATCCGCGACAACGGCATCCTGGCTGCTGACGTTGATCTGTCCGAGTTGGCTACTTTGACAAAGAACTTCAGCGGCGCCGAGATTGCCGGCCTCGTCAAGTCCGCATCGTCCTTTGCGTTCAACCGCCATATCCGCGTAGGCGGCACCGCCGAGCTGGCTCAGGACATCGCCGATATGACACTCCAACGCGAAGATTTTATTGCCGCTCTTGACGAGGTGCGTCCTGCATTTGGTGTTGCCGCTGAGGAGTTTGACCAGTGCGCTGCCAACGGCATTATAGAGTTTGCTCCACACGTGGCCGACATTCTACACAAGTCACACCTGTTTGTCGAGCAGGTCCATCAGAGCTCGCGCTCGCCGCTTGTCAGTGTCTTGCTACACGGCGCTGCTGGCAGTGGCAAGACTGCTTTGGCCGCGACGATTGCCCAGCAGTCGGCTTTCCCATTTGTCAAGCTTGTGTCGCCAGAAAGCATGATTGGATTTACCGACGCCCAGAAGATCGGCGCCATTACCAAGATATTCAACGACTCGTACAAATCGCCACTTAGTCTGATTGTTGTCGATGATATTGAGCGTTTGCTCGAGTGGGTCCCTATTGGTGCGCGCTTTTCAAACTCTATTCTCCAGACACTGCTGGTTTTGATCAAGAAGCAGCCACCGCGGGGGCGCCGCCTTCTTCTTGTAGGCACCACTAGCGAGCGTGACGTTCTGGCACAGATGGATCTTTCTGCTGGGTTTTCAAGTGAGATCTACATCGAAAACATTTGCACCCTCGATGCTCTTCAAAAGGTCATCCGCCACGCCTGCCTCTTCGATTCTCAGAACGACTACGATGCATTGTTTGCAACTATTGCCGACTATCTTGCTGTGCGCTCGTTTAGCGTCAGCATCAAGAAGCTGCTTTTGCTTATTGAGACTGCGCGCCAGGACCCTGACAGACACTCGCGTTTTATGGATGAGTTTGGTGCCATCTGCTAAAGCCTATTTTGCCCACCAACCCC
The DNA here is from genome assembly GCA_027578695.1 of Coemansia sp. RSA 1365. Taxonomy (NCBI): domain Eukaryota; kingdom Fungi; phylum Kickxellomycota; class Kickxellomycetes; order Kickxellales; family Kickxellaceae; genus Coemansia; species Coemansia sp. RSA 1365. The sequence continues at coordinate 4,948 of JANBTM010000310.1, read as the reverse complement.
TCAAGCTATCATTTTGCGCGAATCAACATCAACAGATAGAAACACACAAATACTCGTTTTTATTATTTTGGCGTCATTTGGTGTAGCGGGTTTGCGCCAATTATGTAATGTGTTTGCGCATGGTCGGAGAGATCGTTGGCAGTGTGGTTTGCGTTGGTGTTGGCGGTGGAGTAGGAAGCAGCCAATGGCAACTGCCCCTGTCCTGCGACATGCGTAGCAATCACAGTCAACAGCACTGGCAATGAAAGCCATGGAGTATCAATATGTTGCTGTTCTGTTTCTTGGTCTTTTTTTGTCTGCTAACGCCAACTACGCATGCGAACGACGCAAAACACAAGACCACTCGCTGCCAAAAATTACCTTGACTGATGCGAATATATATTATTTTTCTTCATACGCCAATAGCTTTCTTAAAAACAGTATGTAATGTTTTTAAACAATGCTATATGCTAGGTGATGTTACATGACGAATTCTACTTTTCATACAAACCAATCAAATGTCCGCAACATGACTGAAGCTTGTTGGATATTGTGCATTTCGTCAATTTATCTAGCGTTGACCATGGACTGACTGACGGACAAAAGCTATCAAACTGCATACAACAGATTATACGTAATGGAGAAAAGAAAAAGTCTGGTTTATTTGGGTACCACTGAGTCAATAATAACCAAAACCCTAAGGACCACCTAGCCTTTGGCAACTGACACGCCAGTGTCTGCGCACCCTCTACCCGCCTAGTGGTCAAGGAGCCGAAGATCACCTGATACAACCTTGTCATTGAGGATCGCCCCGCGTGGAATGTCAATGTGCGCACCATGGTTAGCCACAATGATAACCGTCCCTTCAAGTGTGACGTCCGAGCTAAATGACACATCGCCCGTAACTGTAAGATGGTCAAGCTCCAGGATCTGCGGCGGGGTCTTGAACCGTGCAAGGTAGTCGGATATCTTCTTGAAATGGTCGCCCAACTTCACCACTGGCACCGTCTTAAACATGCGCTTGGGGTTCAGGCGCATCTGTCCGTTCTCTAGCAGATACAAATCCGAGGTTACCAGGAACAAGTCCGACGTCGACTTTACCGGCAGAAACCGCGAGCGCGGCACATTGACTCCATGCGCGCCATCAAAGTGTTTGATAGCCGCACCCACCGCTGTCTCAAGTTGAATCACTGCCGTGCCATCATCAGTAGACTTGTTGTTTACGATCAGATCCAAGTCAAACTTTTGTGACTCTACCAATCGCTTAATCGCCTTCAGGCTTATCCACAGGTTGTTTGTGTTAAAGATCTTGAACTTCTTCACGCGCTTAAAGTCGTCCACATGCGCCTTGGGCACCTGCGCAATCTCAAGCAGCCGCACCTGCCCATCGTAATCGATTATTGTGCCGCCCTTAATGTCAGCCTTGGTCTTGTCTGTGACTTCCATAACAAACTCGGCACCAGTGTCGGCCACATGTTGCAGAATAAGCGGATCCACTGTTGCCCCAAGATTGTCCACATTAGACACAAAAACCCATTCCTTGCCTTCCAATAGCAGTTGGTCAAGCAGCCCCGAGTTTGCAAACGACTCGTACAAGTCTCCGTGGCCTGGGGGATACCATAACCCAGGCTTGCTCTCCGGATCCTGCGCAAGAGGCAAATTCGAATCCGCCTTGAAGCGCGGGTAGCGGCTCTGGTTAAAAGTGCAGATGCTGACATTGTGCGTCGTGTACTTTTGCACAATCTTGCTCGTGTCTTCGTCCGTGTTAAACGAGTTCATAAGAATAAGCGGCACATCCGCACCCGAGACGTGGTTTAGATGCTCGATCTGCTGCACAGTCAGGTCCAGAAATGTCTGCCCATCACGCACTTCAATCGCGCTCTTTGGACCCACGCAGCCCATCGTCGTGCCAAGCCCGCCATTCAACTTTAGCACGGCAAGCTTGTTAAGCAACGGTGAAACATCTTTTATATCCCGCTGCTTGAGTTCCTTGTACACAATGACATCCTCGGGCTTGGGCCCACGCACCTTTTCCCAATCCCTACACTCTTACAGCCGTGTGCAAACAAGATCCGCCAATTCAGTAGATAATGCTAGATCCACGATTATTAGGCTTCCAGAAGATCGACACCATGCGGCTGTGTGCGCAATGCGTGTCACTCTAACCAGTTCGCTGATGTCAACACTTACAATGGCTTACTATGCTTTTTTTCGTGAAGATAGCGGGTAAAGAGACGGTAAAAGTCATCCATCTCCTTTGAAAACTTGCTTTTCTCTGGGCCAGGAGACATCTTGTTAATCAACCCGTCTAGATCAACGCGCACCGCATGCTCCACACCACCCGTAGTGCTTGACAGGCGCATGTCCTGCGAGCTGTGCCGAGTGAATGATGGTCGGCGGTCTTGCGGCATTGCTAATGCGTATCTAGACAGCCTACTGTATATAATAGAAAGAAATCTCTCTGGTAGAGCACTGTAGAGCACTCAAAAAAAGAAGAAGAAGAGGAAGAAAAATTAAACTAGAAAGCTTCTGATACCGATAAAGAAGAGGGTTGTGGAAAGAGAGGCAAGACAGATGCCAACCACGCCTTTAAATACTTTTTAACCCTGAGAGGGAAGAGCAGGAAAAGGGCTTCTCATTCTTAACCACAAGCAGTAAGCATGTCGCTTTGGCAGCCAAGTGCTCTGGCCACAGGATTGGGGGATAAAGACAGCGCTGGTGCTGCCCCTCCCATGTCAACCAGTACTGGCTGCGCGTCTGCCGCAAGCCGCGGAGTGCCCCGTGCCCAATTTGCCAACAACTTACAACAAAACAGCGGACACTGTTTTTGGGCATAGCTGCCAGCACGATCCAGAAACAAAAACAAAGCTGACAACATCATTATTGATTGTACAAACTTAGAACCTTGGCTTGCGTCTGCGTCCAGTGTACTTGGAGTCCAGTGGCACATCCTCCTTGCCACGCTTGCGCGCCAGTTCCTTCTTGTGCAAAATCCAATCTGCAGAATTCTTTACCGACTTGCGGCTCTGCTTTCCGCGCGACCGGTCCTGGATCCTAAACATGCATCAATGGTCATTTTCCACCAGAGATGTAAAATAATGGAAAAGAAATATCATAAGCGCTAAAACAGCAGAGCATCCATCCCATCTGCACACCTTGTATAATAAAATAGAGCAACTCAAAACCAAGAGGTGAAATGAACAGCATCTAGTGAGCTGCAATTACATCACCTTGCTTATTCTAGCCAAATATTTGTGCACACACGTCTACACACAATCACTTACCTCGCTTGAGTATACGCAACGCCAACAGTGTTCCCCTCGTCTTCGAGCCCCTTCGGCAGCACCTGCCTTTCGCCAGCATCCTGTCCCGCGAAAAGACACAAATAAAACTTTCGCGCTTTCTTCGAGTTGGGGTAATCCACAACAAGGCCGCCGGTAAACCCGCATTTCATTGAAATGCTCATTATCATTTCTACTTGCGCGTCATTCTCAGGATAAAACTGGAACACTGCGCGAGCCCCGCGCTGGAGTGCCATAAAAAGTGTCGAGAAAAAACGCTGAAGCCTATACCGCGGCCGATTCTCGGTCTTGTCGGCATTGCATAGCCACTGAAGAACTGATATACTGATTGCACCATCAAATGTACCAGGGCGGAACCCCATTCCCTGTCCGATATCTTGCATCAGCAAATCACCCTCAACGTCCTTTTCAATTGCAATGTCAAGCATTGACGGGGCAATATCCATGCCTGCCCACATGTGTCCATCCTCGTCCAGAATCTCTCCACTTAGTCCCGATCCACACCCAATATCAAGCAAGTACTGTGGCATTCGCCCATCAAGGTTGAGGAGTTCCACCGCCCGCATCGTCATCTCCGCTTGTATCGCTGCAATCCTCGTATTGCGCGTATACTTTTTCGCCTCTGTCTCTCCATAGAATAGTTCTGGCGGCGCAATATGCTCTGGCCGCGACATAATTGATAGTGTCCTACTGAGAATGACGTTTGCCCTCGAAAAGCTTTCAGAAACAAGCACACAAGACTTCAACTGTTAATATACGTATACCTAATAACAAAAAAAAAGGCTAGGAGAGTTGGAATTAACTAACGTGATCGAATACAGTTTTGTAAATAAAACAGGAATGAAACATGAAGCAGAAGACTGCGTTTTCGGACCCCTGTAGCCAGCTATGGCTTCACTGAGGGAATTGCTTATAAAATAATTTTCTCATCCACTCGCCTGTCTGAAATCAGATCGACAAAATTTGATTATGTGTGTAGCCCAATATCGGGCTTGGGGAAAAAAAGGTAATGTGTTATATATATAATACAAAAACTAATATTAGTCGCCATATTTAAAAAGTACTATCCTGATTCTCTTAATCCATTCATTAAAGCAAGTCTAAAAGTCATCAGTTGTTAAGCAATTCAGCTCATTTTGCTAAGCCAATTTTACCTCTTCTAGATCAGTAAACTTTTTCTCTTGTAGCTTGTTCTTTATATATGGAAAAAACCAAAAGTCACATAGAGCAAGGTCTGGTGAGAAGGATGGAGCTTTGATAGTTTTTATCTTATTTTGATTTAGAAATTTTGTTGTACACTTGGATTTATGAGCTGGAGCATTATCTTAGTGAAACCTCAAATGTTTTAGGCCAGATTTTTTATGCAGTTTTTTCCACTCATTAACTATTGGTTTAAGACAATGTTTAATATAATACTTGCTGTTAACATTGTGCTTTTCAGTATTTAAGTTTGCATAAAGAATTCCTCTCTTGAGAAAAATATTATTGCTAAGAATTTTTTACTATAAGTTATAGACTTGATCTGTTTCTCAGGTACTTGATTTTTAAATACCCATTGCTTTGCACCTGGTGTTGTATGCAGTGTCATGCAACAACTAAACATCACGTGATTGCATGCTAAACAAGATGCATGATCAGAATTTACACTTGATCGTTTTTATAGCAGT
>JANBTM010000309.1:0-16936 GCA_027578695.1 Coemansia sp. RSA 1365 | reverse complement strand
GGTCTTCCAAGTTATTGTCTTTGTTACGGCCACAATTTTGCAGTTGCTTTAGAAATAAGCAATCTTTGCTGCTGATGCGGACCACTGTTTCACTGCAATTGTGAAGTACAAAAAGGGTCTTGATTCTCTTGAGAAACAATGTCCAACTCGTTAGCCCATTCATGCTACGGAAAAATATATCCTTTCCTCTCTTGACAAGCAGTATTTCTTCCACATTTTGACATTTAAATACCCTACAAACATGGTTCAAGGCAAGTTTGATGTAATCCACGGTTGGGCAGCCATGAAACCTGGTACCAAGGTTGAACCCTGGACATATAAACCCCGTCCCATCGGCCCGAATGATGTTGAGATAGAAATCCAATATAGCGGCATCTGTGGGTCCGACCTTCATATAATAAAGGGCGAGTGGCAGGGCACCAGCTATCCAGCAATCGTGGGTCATGAGATTGTCGGTCGTGTTACAACAAAGGGCCAAAAAGTGTCCGAGTTTACCGAAGGCGATGTTGTCGGTGTCGGAGCCCAAGTGTATGCCTGTCTACAGGATGATTGTGGCCAGTGCAATCGAGGACTTGATCCGCATTGTCCAAGCACAGTTTACACGTATAACAGCAAGTACGCTGACGGTGAGCAATCCCAAGGAGGATATGCTTCGGCTATTCGCGTAGATGCTAACTACGTGTTCAAGATTCCCGAGGCAATGGTCAAGGATCATCTCGAGTATGCAGCGCCGCTGATGTGCGCTGGCGTGACAACATTTGCACCGATGATCCGCAAGGGTGTTAAGAAAGGCGACAAGGTTGGGATTGTTGGTATTGGTGGACTGGGACATCTTGCGGTTCAATATGCATGCGCACTTGGAGCCGAGGTGTATACATTCTCGCACTCCCCGAACAAGAAGCAAGAGTGTCTGGATCTGGGTGCCTCGCACTTTATCAACACGTCAAATGCAGAGGAGGTAAAGTCAGCACATCATAAGCTGGACTATCTTTTTGTGACATCCAAAGGAAAAGCAGACGAGTATAACGATTTTATTTCGCTGATGAACATTGGTGGCACCATCGTACTTCTGGCGCTTCCAGAGGGCAAGATAGGCATTGGTGCTGGCGAGGTTATCTTTACTGGAGTATCAATCACTGGTTCGTTGATCGGCGGTATTGATGTTTTAAAGCAGACGCTTGAGTTTTCGGCCAAGCACAATATTCGCCCGATCATTGAGCGCTATCCTATGGAGAAAATCAATGATGCCTTGGAGCACATGAACAATGGCAATGCTCGCTACCGCATCGTGCTGGATAATTTGACGAGTGGCAACTAAAATGTAGCTTTTGCTGCTGCCGCTTGTGTGCTTGCTTGCGCATCCATTGTTTTAAGCCTTTAGTTAGAAGCTTTTAGGTAGAAATTTATATTAATTGCAGAGTTATCATGTACCGACTAGTTCAGAACTTTAGTGTGCCAACAGTGGCGGAGAAGGATGTGCTCGGACGGAGCATGGCTGAGATCAAGAAATTCTAGGATTGGCTCGTGCAGTCTTCCCTGAAAATGTGACTTGTTAAAGGAGAGATCTCAATGAATGGTTTTCTTTTGCCTCTGTACTTTCGTGTCTCCACTGCACTACTTTAAAAGATTTTTTTTTTTTGCAAGCGCAACGTACAGGAATTTTTAAACAGATTCAACCTCACAAGCAAATGACAATGAGCAAGACAGAAGAAGTTCTGAGTGCCGAGCAGAAGTTTACGCTTATCACGCGCAACCTTCAGGAGGTTTTAGGCGAGGAACAGCTGAAGAAGACGCTGGCTGAGCGCGATATTAGCCTGTACTGGGGTACGGCACCGACTGGCCGCCCACATGTTGGATACTTTGTGGCGATGACCAAGATAGCAGACTACTTACATGCAGGCTGCCATGTTACTATTCTGCTGGCAGATATCCACGCGTTTCTGGACAACATGAAGGCACCTATTGAGCTGGTGCAGGCGCGCACAAAGTATTACGAACAGCTGGTTAAGGGCATGCTGCGGTCAATTGGCGTGCCCCTGGACAAGCTCAAGTTTGTCGTTGGCAGTAGCTACGAGCTCAGCGCCGAGTTCTCAATGGACAATTATAAGCTTGCAGCGCTGGTTAGCGAACATGATGCGAAGAAGGCAGGGTCGGAGGTGGTCAAGCAGGTTGATTCACCTGCACTATCTGGACTGCTGTACCCAGGGATGCAGGCACTGGACGAGGAGTACTTGAAGGTTGATGCGCAGTTTGGGGGCGTAGACCAACGCAAAATCTTTACATTTGCCGAAAAGTACTTGCCTCAGCTTGGATACAAGAAGCGCATGCATCTGATGAACCCTATGGTACCTGGTCTGCAAGGCAGCAAGATGTCTGCGTCTGACCCGGATTCCAAAATCGATCTGCTAGACGGTAAGAAGGCCGTGGTAAAGAAGATTGCAAAGGCTTTTTGTGAAGAGGGAAACATTGAAAACAACGGTATACTGTCGTTTGCAAAGTTTGTGCTGTTTCCAACCAGTGGGCTGCGCAATGGCACTCCCGAGTTCACTATACTGCGGAAGGAGGAATATGGTGGGAACACCGTATACAAGAGCTTTGAAGATCTGGAGCGCGACTATGCAGACAAGAAGGTCCACCCTGGCGATCTCAAGGCCAGCGTTGCGGCAGCGCTCAATGCGCTACTTGATCCTATTCGCCAGGAGTTTGAGACACCCGAGATGCAAAAACTCTTGTTGGATGCGTATCCACCACCCAAGTCAGCATCCAAGGTTGTTAAACAGAAGAAGAAGCACAACAAGCGCCCGGAACCTGCTTCTGGCGACGCGCCTGCTCAGTCCCAAGAGAAGCCGATAGAGGAAAAGCTCGCTGCCACCCACATTTAGAAACACCATTAATAGACTTTTGTTATGCTTTATTGGTATACCACGCGTAAAGCGTGTAAACAAACACATTTCTTGGCATCGTTTAAGAGCTGGTTTATGCTATTTGCGGAGAGTCTCAGCTGTGAAAATGTGATAGCGATGGTATGGACGCTTTCTCAAGTCAACACAAACCTCCTGGCTGCTTGGGACTTCGGGCATGGCTTTTTCCCTTAGTGCATCGTTAGATTCGTGCTGTTATTGGACAGAAAAGTACAGTCCGCAGATGTTGAGGCCATTTGCAGCATCAGGAACTCGGTTCCACATGATTGACGATGACGCGGTCCCGCGTGCATGCATGCATGGACCGTGTCAGCCGATGTCTTCCCAACATCCCACAGAAGCGTGGTTCTTCAAAGCCGCTATGTATATGGTATTTTTTGCTCCTCGGGGGCTATAAAGCAGATAAACATACTTCTAAAAGTATTCTTAAGACATCCTACTATTAGGCGCGCATCTACCCTATCTGTTGCTGAGGTCAATAGGGACAATCGTCTTCTTGGCGGGGAGGAGGCGGGCCGCGGATAATGTGGCCGTGCTGCAAGATGGATTGCAAATCGTCAATTTTTTTTTACTTGTGAGGCTTGGAGGGTTTTGTGGTGTGTGGTGTTCCTAATTTTCACGCGAAGTTTGGTTTTGCCTTCTCCTCAACTTTACACTCAAGATTGTTTTTTTCTTTTTTTCGCTTATATATTTTTCTATTGGACGCTGTGCGTTGGAGTAGGACTCACCAATTGACTTGTTATTCTATCCCGTTACCAGAGTATAACACACACATAGTATTGACGACAGCAGCGATGCCTGGGCGGCCACCAACAGAGGTCAATCAACGCCGCTGTCGGTTACATAAGCACCACGAATACCATGAAGCACGCACAATATATTCTCCTGCGGAATTCAGAAGGTCGCATTCCAGAAGCAGTGTTTATCGGGACACCAGCCATGTGCAACGGTTATTTGTGGTATTGCTTATATCGCTGGTACTGGCCACAGGTCCACTTCAATGCTGCCACGCTGCTGTTGCGGCAACGGCGGCGGTAGCAGTGGGAACGGGCAGACTGTTGCCGATATATGAGGGACTGGGTAATGTGGCTGAGCCGCTTGCCCGCAGAGCAAACGCAGTAGGCGCAGCACGAAGCACTGAGGAAGAAGAGGAGGAGGGCCAGTATTCCAGCGGCATGTCGGTGCGGTGGGCGCATACGTCAGTGATTGCAGACAAGACGCTTTATGTGTTTGGGGGGAAGAGCGGAACAGGCAACAGTAAGGATGACTACGCGCCGGCGTGTGTGTCACTGGATCTGTCTGTAAAGTTTACAACCAGCAACACACAATGGTCTACAACGTGCTCCAAGAACGGACCGCTAGTGGCAGGCCACTCGGCAGTAATCAACCCGGCAATCAACATGATTGCTTTATTTGGCGGTACAACCCCCGATGACTACACACGCCGCTCCAGCCCACTGAACCTTTACAGTGCCGAGATAAGAACCTGGAACACGCCCAACGACGATGGCTTTTCGAAACCTCTGGTCAATCATTCGGCTAGTCTGGATCCAGTCACTGGCGACATTGTTTTCTTTGGCGGCGTGTTTCGTTACAACATGACACTAATGTCGAATTCTGTCCTGGCTATGGTTACGGATCCGGAGAAGCATGTCGAGTTACTACCGTCACCCTCAGATCCACTCACCATCATTAGGCCTGCATCCGCATCCAAGAGCTCCGTAGGGTTACCCACCGCAGAGTCTCACACAACAGTCACCAGGACCACCACCATCATGCAACCAGCAACCAGTCCAAGGAGCAGTGTTAGTACAAGCAACAAAGCAACCCTTACTGAAGTAAACTCTCCAGATTCAGAAGTGGATTTAGAGCCGAATGCGCTTTTCCTGTCACAGTCGCCTCTACCAACTTTATCAGATGCAGACGATGACCAAAAGGGCAGACTTATAAACGTGTTGCCGCTGGTTAGGCGGAGCGATAGCAGTGTGGATGATGAGCTGTTGATGACATGGACCAACATCACGCTGCCGGACGGTGTGGTAGGACGTGTGGGCCACACAGCCTCAATAGTCAACGGAACTAGCATGGTGGTTCTGGGCGGTGCCAGCACCGAAGGCAAGCTGGCTGGCATGCAGACAATTCTTATCTACAACACAAAAACACAGGCGTGGACACAGCGCACGACTTTGGGAAATGTCCCTCCAGCGCGGCGCGACCATGTGGCAACGGTAGTCAACGACACGGGGATTGTCATTCATGGCGGCACTGATGCTGACTTTTTGAACGCATATAACGATGTCGCTATGCTAAATATTACTACATGGACTTGGTCCCGCCCCCACACGAACAACGCGCCAAGCGGACGCTACGCGCACTCGGCCGTCCAGGCAGGGCCCTATATGATCCTGACGTTTGGATACACCCCTGACAGCCCTACCCACGTCGATTCAACTGACTTTGGACTGTATTTGCTGGATACCACTACGTGGCAGTTTGTCGACCAGTACGATCCATCGCGGGCAATGCTGACAGTGCTTTACAAAAGCCAGAAGATCACTGGCGGCACAATCTTTGGGCTGCTGATCGCGTCGGTGGTCTTGTTTCTTGTGCTGCTGGTGATGGCATATATTCTGTGCGCGCATTACTACAACAGACACCCGCGGCTGTCGGATAATGGCGAAACCACCAACATGCTGCCCACTACTGAGTTAAGAAATCTTGGCCGCAAAATCACTGTGAGGCTTGGCACTCAGCGTCAGCGTCACCGGCGTGCCGAGGCTCTGCGCAAGGCTGGGGAGGCAAAGTCCGGAACAGGTTCAGCCGAATCTGAAGACCCAGCTGTGCAACGCAGGCGCACAATGTATCTGGCAAACCAGACTACTTCGAATCTGAATTTGGTGGCTGCTCCGCGTCTTAGCGACATACCAGGCATTGCTCCTAACGAAGACCACAACATGCATATTATGTATGAGACTAGCCGAGACTCTAGCATGGATCTCAGTTTTTCGGCTTCTGGGATGACTGCCCAAAAGCGCAAGCCTTCGATTGATGGTGCTCGCATGAGCCGAAGAACCCATTTAGACGATGTTGAGTTACCCGCAGGCCTACGGAATCGTACAGATTTGCCTACCACTTTTGCTGATTCCTCTCCGACAACAGGCACTGCTATATTGATGGGCGACCTTATACAGCTGCCTGAAACTGCGCAAAGACGTGTGTCGAAAGATTCATCGATCCTGGACAACGGTAATTGGTCACGACCTACCACAGCAAATAGCGAGATGCGCCAAGTCTCTACCCACATATCCGATATGCTCCCACGCATCGTTGGCAGCCGTCTAACTCTTCCTCCCGAACCAGCCAGTGCCCTGACTCGATACAGGTTTGATGAGCTTGAAGTCATGCCGAATACCCCGGCAATTTCGGAGCCTCCTCCGCTGCCTGTCGAACCATTTCCCTCCAATCAAAATGCTGGGCTTGTTAGCAGTTCAAATGCCATTACCTCGGCCATTCAACCTCCAGCGAGTCCCAGGACAGGATCTGCTGCTGATGTTAGTGCCACCAATGCCCCGCATAACATCACTCATTCGGTCTCGCCATACCTACGCCCCACGACTGTAAACAAAAGTAACTCTGAGCATGCAAGCAACAATCTGGCTAAGCCAGCTGCTCCATTTATGAAGAAATCGTCGGATCTACGTGACTCTATCGATATTACCACTGTGCTTTCGCAAAATCAACATTTCTATGTGGCCAATCCAGACGACTAGCACCACGAGTAACCTGCACGCCTTGTCTTATTCACACATCGTACTTTTTCTTCAGCAACTCTACTGTCACATTTATTCTTTATCATGTGTAAAGCACTGTGTTTAACTCTATTCTAGTCTTCATACTGACAGTGTTGTAGTTTGCAGACTCAACCAATGTTGCAATCCTTTTAAAAGAACAATTACTACGTTTGCAAACAGCTTGTAGTTGTCTTGATTGCTCAGCGAAAGTTCTGAAAACATGCATATCTTGAAGTACTTTAAATAAATACAGCTTTCACCAAAGTGCTGTTTATTAAAAATTGGACAGAAGAGAAAGTAACAGACACCCAGTAGAACACGATAAAAACTTGTGAGTGTGCTATTTCAATATACCTGTGCTTCCTAACTGTCTGTTCTCGCTTTGGTACTCTCTGCGCTCGCGTGCATATCGATCCTTGTCATGTTTAGCGAGCTTCTCCCATGGCGCCCGGTCATTTTCATCCATAACCTTCCATTGCTTGGCAATGATCTTTGTCTGTTGCCCAATGCTCATGTCACTTAGATGCTCAGCTAACCGAGGCCGCTCAGATGTCAGGTAGTACAGAAATGCAGACATTGGATGTTTGGGTGCATCAGGATCCTTCTTGCTTTTTTTCCGCGGTCGCTTGGCTGGGCTGGACAATTGCCCACGTGATTTAGCTACACTTGTATGGCTGGTGCTGCGGGCTCTATCTTGACTACTTTGTCCTGTTTTGCGCTCGTGCGAAAACCCTGGCAGACCACCGAGCCACAGATCTTGCGATGACTTTGCATTCATTGGGTCAATTGTGTTTGCTAATAATGCAGCTGATCCCTCTCCACTACGCTCTGCAGACGTCATGCCACTCGCAGGGGTTGATTGGATATCTGCCAGTCCAAGACATGACGCGGTATGTGATATGGCTTTCGAGCCTTGCTCGGGGATGTGGCCGATGCTCTTGCTATCAAGCTGCCCTACTCGAAACATGCCGTCAAATGGATTATCAAACAAACTGCTATTTGTACTTAACATGCCCGAATTGATAAAATTGGATTCGTCAAACCTATACTGTTGCTGTTGGCCCTGCGCTTGCTGCAATGGCTCACTAACATGCACATGCTGCGACACAATCGATGGTGACCGCATGAAGCTGTAGGGCTGGGTAGAAATTGCACTGGTCGCGCTGTGGTAGAGCTCGGGATTTGTCACAGCTGGATTTTGCCATCTGTTATCTACACAATTTTGCTTAAAACTCAAAATAGGTTACATCTCATCAATCACGACGTTATATAAGTGTGTGCATAATGGTACATGCTGCATTCATAATTACTTGCCGAAATACGCACCTTGTTTGTCACCATATATTCCGGAAACCAGTCCGTTGGTTGCAAAATCCAGTGTTTGCGTGTGCATGTTACTTTCGCCCCCTGCATGGTCTAATGTTGATAAAGTGGTCTGAAATTGAAGCTGATCTGCTGCGGTGCTGGTTGCTGGTTGTGTTTGAAACGCTTCGTCTTGTGTTGTTTGCTGGTTTTGTGTGACTACAGCTGGTGTTGGTGGCGGGAGCTGTGTATGTGATAATCGCATACCTGAACCAGCAAACGATTGCTGTTGCTGTAGTAGTCCAAACACACCTTCAGAATGCATCTGTAGGTGGCTATCAGCGCTCATAGCCTGGCCAAGTAAGTCCTGCGACTGAAGACGCACAGAACCGTGAGGTGGATGCGGTAGTGGTGGAGGTGGTGGATGTCCAAGTCCCAAGCCAAGATGTTGCTGATTGAGCTGTTGTTGAAGCTTGAGACTAAGCTCAGCACGTCGCGCATTGTAGTCATCGCGAAGCTGCTTTGCCTCGGCGCGGTATTTTTCTTTTTCTTCTTCAGGAAGATTTGCCCATTCCCGGGCAAGAATTGTGCTTTGCTGTGTAGTGTTCAGGTCGGGATGAGTTTGTCGGAGTTGCACTCGCCGCTCGGCTGAATAAAGCAAAAACGAATTCATAGGCTTTTTTAGTGGTGCGACATAATCGATTGGTTGCTTAATCCTCAACCAACCGCCACCATGGTGCATCGGTGGTATTGACATGCGATCGTCGTAAATCATTGGCGGCTCTTGTAGCCCAGGAACTCCGAACATCATGTTATATGGCCGCCCTTGTGGAATTTGTGACATGTTTGGGTGATTTTGCCCTAATTGCTGTGGCGGGATTTGCGGCTGCGACAGCACTCCAACTGGAAGATGTTGCGGCTGCATGGCGCCGGTTCCTGAAAGGGACGCAAATGGAGTAGCAAGCGGGCTGGATATAAAGCTTGAAGCATTGTTAACGCCTCCTGGAAGCCTCGAAAGTGGCAATTGTCTTGTAGAGACAATACCACCCGTACCAGTATTCTGGGCGCACATTGCAGCAGCAGCTGCTGCTGCTGCATCTTCAGCATTGATATTAGTCGACTGCCCTATGCCATCCATAGAGTTTGTCCCGTTTAGACCTGCAAATGATGCAGAACCTTGTTGAGTAGATGTATCAAATGAAAGTGGATAGTTTCCTGTGTTGTTGGGCGATCCCATTGGCACTATTGATATGGATTTAGAGTAGGTCGACGATGAGACATCAGAACCAGCACTGTTTAGCGCTGGTATATCAAACATCAGACTAGGTATTTGGGCAATAGAACCTTGTGCTTCTGCGGAAAAGCCGCTTTGCTCTATCTGCTGCGATCGCAATTGCAATTGCTCTTGTTGTCGTGGCTGTTGGCTCTGCTGCTGCTGCTGGCGATAATAATATTCAAGAGACTGAAAAGGCGCTGCTAGATTATCAATAGAAGGGAAATTATCCATTCTGGGTGCAGATTGGAGTGTCTGATAAATGTGCGAAGGAAGAATATCGTGAAGCAGGGTAGTCCCCGCCATCATATTTGTCTCTGCTGCATTGTCAGCAGCATTGTGCGCAAAAGAATAATTAGCGATGGCGGTGTTATTAGATGTGGCGGATATAGCCAAACAACTTGCAGGGGTCCAGTCGATGGTTGCAGCATTGGCGACGGTTGTGGCAGCAGTGGTTGCAGCAGTCAGTGGAGAAGCTGTAGCAACAGCAGCAGCAACAGCGATGACTCCATCCAATGGTTGAATAGAAGCTAGCGAGGCTGTACTAGAACCATTATACTGATAGCTAAGTGCAGGAGGTTGTGGGGGCAAACTATTTCGTGGTAGCATGGCGTACAAGTCAGCAGTGTCTGTGGCGGGATGGTGGCTTGATACAAAGGCGTGGCCCCACTGACCATCAGCATCTGCAACGCTAAATACAGCATCTTCAGTCTCTGACGCGGCTGAAAAGGGGAAACTGCTATTTTTATACGGAATCTCTAAGCCAGAAACCTTGCTGTGTCCTTCATGTTTGAACATGGAGGAGGCGGTCGCTGGGTTGGTGACAGTGGCCGTATGCGGCAGTCCCGCCTCGCGTTCAATATTTTGGTTATTTAGGTATGTCTCTGGGTTGTAAATGTGACCGTGGAAGTCTACAATGCTTTTGTTGGTTTGCGTCGAACAACAGAGCGTGTGGACCAAAGCAAACGAGAAATGTTATACGAGAATGGCAAAAACGTAGAAATTTAGCTTTTTTCATTTTACACTTGCATTGACATTACAATCAACTTTAACAGGCGTGGCGTTAAAGCCGTTTCAGAAGGTTTGATTAAGACGGGTATATCCGAAAATAAACCTTGTCATTTGTGACAATAGCAGTCTTGGTGATCGCGCTTTACAGTGATCAAATGGAAATAATATCATTACTTACCAATCTCCTGTATATTATCCACGTTTGCCACATGTCCTCTGATGCCGGCTGTTGAAGAAAAGGACCTTGTGGCCTACAAAGTTGAGAATATGCTGTCAGACCACTTAAAATTTGGGCATAATTTAGTTCCCCAAGTCTACCATGGTAGTATTTACGACAATTCATATTTTTCCTATAAAAATAGATTACTTACGTTATTATCTGGTACCATTGCAGCATTTAAAGCATAGAAATCAGACTACCTACATGCTAGTAAAACAATGATTTGCTTTAGGTCAATATTAAAAACAGTTAATTCGAGATAACAGAATGATGCAACAAAGCATTGATCTCAACTCATTGGCAGGCAACTATAATCCACATACTAGCAGTATCTAATAAGCTCTTTTTTACATTTAAAAAGATGGGCGCTTAAAGTTATTGTTAAATTGTGTGAAGCACAAACCATACCTCGACAAGCACAATCTAGCAATAGCCGCAACACTTGGGCTTAGCACAAATAAACAACAAAATTACATGTCTAGCTTTTGGTTGCCACCAAATTACAGAGTGCGTATAAAAAATATCTACCACTTCAAGCAAGTATATAGAATAGTAAAAGAGTACACCCGAGCAAAAAAAAAAAAAAAGTAAAATAAGAAGGCCTGGTTGCAAGATAACAGGTCAAACAAGCTAATATAAAGGTAATGACATGAAGATCAAAAATATTGGGCGGTCAACTAACATGCATAATAGAAAGCAGGATCGTAGGCAATTTATTGCTGTTTGCAAGAACGACTCATTTGCTAAAAATCCGCACTCACGACATGCTTTCATCAGTGACCTTATAAACAATTTGCTTTTGAAAAGGATAATGAAACCTCATGACAGTGCAGATAAGTTGTAACACGGGGCTCGCCTTTATTCAAAATGTAATGAAGACTGGGTGCAGGGATATGTCACACATGATGAATGTGAGATCAAGAGTTAAAAGTTTTTAGTATTCAGACGTACCTGCTGTTGGTAAAATATGAAGCCAACGCTATTTTGTGTGTTTTCTTAACACAAGCTTGAATAGCCTGTAAAAAGATCACTATAGTTTAAAAGATAATAGATAAAAGTGCAAAATAGACACTTTATTCTTTTAGTCGGCATAAGGACTCCTAAAGAGTAGTTTTGTATTATAGTGTGCGCCTTTCAGACACGCGTTAATTTCATTAAAAACTGCTTGCACCATACATATTAATAGACTATTTTGGCCGGTTACACGCAGATTGCAGGGCTACTTAGATCCAGCAAATACCGCAAAAAAGCCGCCTTACCGCCTATACCCGGTATTGCGATAAATGAATCTTTTTTGCAAAAAGTGTCTGCTGATCTTTTGGTAAAGTATTCAATATAAGCAACATGGCAATATAAATACAGATATGTTTTTATGGCATCGGAATTGATTTTGTGCAAATAAATACCAGCTAATTTATGCGCTACCTTTCACGGGAATTGCAAAATGCAAGGGGGAGTATGCGGAGATTTAGCTGTGGTGTGGCGCCGAATGGCTTTTTGGCTTACAATTTCCAAGTGACAACTACTGCGGTAAGCGATGCGGTGGTACGTGGTATAATTTACTGGATAATATCGACGCTGCTGGATTTTGTTGTGAGACTTTGGAAAGTAAAAAAGTTAAAGATAGGAGGTAAATATATTGCACAAATATGTAAGTGAAAAGAATAGGAAAGGACCCGTGAATATACACTTTAATCTAACACATGGAGTTCCTGACATCTAGGACTAGAATTCTAAGATTAGTTGCTTCGCACTTGCCGCAATTACTTGCAATTAGCAGGCGTTCTTTATTTTAAGATTTTCCAAATGATTTTCCCTTGTAGCAGTTGTTTGTAACAAAACATCGGCTCGTGTTAATTAAGTATCAATGCGCCTCAATACCCCCTTAAAGAAAAATGCAAAAATAGCTACGCCGTCTGAAAGATGTGGCAATCTTGTAATTTTTTTTAGTGCAATAAAACAACCTGTGCCAATCGCATGTCACAAAGTTTTATGCCTTGAAAAAAAACATTATGTGTAGAACATTCCCTTTACAGCCACATTGTCAGCATCAAGACACACAATCGATATTCTATTGAAGCGCAATGTTAGACGATGCGCGAGCTGTGTCTCTCTTACATTTAAACCCAGTCGGCATAAATGTACCAACATCATTTGGCACTTGTCATGTCTACCATGTGCTGCAAGCCTTTTCGTGGGCAATTGTTGTATCTGCCTTGTGCAGCATGTCCTTAACATGTCGCAATTAATTTGGTTAGCAACATGTGCTTGAGGAGATACCCATTGGTTTGCATAAGCAAGGTTGTAGTAGCATGGCCAATAGCCGATGGCAGTTTAGTTGCCTGCGTATAAAGAATCAAAAATAACATGTCTGTCAAAGGGCTGCCGTAAAGTTCCGGCATCAAAAGGAGGCGCCGTCATATGCCCGACTGCATACATCGGATGGGTGTGATATGGCTACCTCGCCACCAATTAGCTAGCCATTGTTCTCGCCACATTCTCATGTCTTTTTCTGGTAGGACAACAAACCGAGTCCTGACAAATGGCCGAAGGGTTTAAATGCTTTCTCACTTTTTAATTCACAAGCTAAGGCACATGCGCGCATCCTGTTATTGCGTACTGTGGCTTCTGGCATGCACCAAGCCAACTGCTGACGTTAGCAGGACTTTCGGAGAGACCAGAATGCCGGGGTTGCAGTAATTGCCAAATTAATCTGGCTTCGCAGGCTGAGACGAGGACATCGGTAAGCGTAGCGTTCTATATAAATATGTAAAAGCACTCTAACCAAAATCATTAGAGTATTACCATACCAGATATGGACATTACACGTGGTTTAGCAATCTTTGTATGGACACAGTCTCCCTGGTAGCATTTGTATGAAAGTGTTTTATACAATTGGCAAAACAACTCTAATAATATAGAGTTATTCGAACAATATATCTGTTTAGATGTTAGCCAGTGAGCCGGTTGCGTGCACTGGTATCAGTTTGTCGCCGAAGTAAATATGGCATATGAACATTAGGCTCCTAAATCAGCGTGATTATCTTTGTGGATCCCGCGATGGGGGCGGGAGTCATGTTGATGAGTGAGTAAGGGTCTTACAGCTGCTCTTTTGTTTGGCATCACCTTTTTGTAATCATTGACCTGTCTTGAATTTCAACAGCTTAATACAGCTTTATATATCGCTCCACAGTCGCTATCTACACGCCCTATTTCAGACGCAAAGGCGAGTAATTCATTACAATGTCAGACGACGAGTTCCAGCCGCTTGAGCCGACATTGCAAAATGTGCTTGACCAGCAGTCTCTACAATGGGTTTTTGTGGGTGGAAAAGGTGGTGTAGGCAAGACCACCACAAGGTACGTGTGCTACGAGTGACAGAATATGAATGAACAAAACAAACTGACAAGTGGTCTCTGTTTCATTCGCCCAATTGCACGACCAATTACTAGACATTGTTGTTTATAAAGTTACCCTGTAGTTCATCACTTGCTGTACAGATGGCGTCGGTCCGTAAGAGTGTCCTGTTAATCTCGACAGATCCAGCACATAATCTTTCGGATGCGTTTGGGCAAAAGTTTAGCAAGGACCCGACGTTGGTGCAGGGTTTCGAGAACCTGTATTGCATGGAGATTGATCCAACAAGCAGCATCCAGGAGATGATTGAGAATGCAGACAACAGTGCGATGAACTCAATTATGCAGGATCTGGCGTTTGCAATTCCAGGCGTTGACGAGGCGATGGGATTTGCTGAAGTAATGAAGCTGGTTAAATCAATGGAGTACTCGGTGATTATCTTTGACACGGCGCCAACAGGACACACGCTGCGGTTTTTGTCATTCCCAACGGTTTTGGAGAAAGCGCTGTCCAAGGTCTCGCAGCTTTCGGGTCGGTTTGGACCGATGATGCAACAGATGTCAGGGATGATGGGCGTCAACGCTAACCATGAGGACATTTTTGCCAAGCTAGAGAGCATGCGCGAGGTTATTAACGAGGTCAACCAGCAGTTCCAGGATCCTGATAAGACCACCTTTGTCTGCGTGTGCATCTCCGAATTTCTGTCCTTGTATGAGACTGAGCGCCTTGTGCAGGAGCTGACAAACGGCAATATTGATACGCACAACATTGTGGTCAATCAGCTTCTGTTCCCACCCAAAGACTCAAACTGCGATCAGTGTAAGGTCAGACACAAAATGCAGCAAAAGTACCTAGAACAGATATTCGACCTCTATGAGGACTTTCACATTACCCTTCTGCCCCTGCTAACACATGAGGTGCGCGGCGGCGAGAAGCTCAAGTCATTTTCCCGACTGCTGGTTGAGCCGTTCCAACCGCCAAAGTAGTGAATAAAAATTTTGCTTACATTGCTTTTTTAAAAATCCGTAGCTACTTGTAGTGATTCTACCGCTTTAATTAACTACTTGCACATCGGGAAGATATCATTTGTGACAGTCGACGTGCTTTTGGGCTGCGAGTGGTATTGCGTTTTACGTTACAGAAGACACAATTTCCACGTGATTGATTTATGTCATTGGTGCGCACTGTTTGCGTCGACAGACAGAAGAAAGAAACCAAGTAACAAAGTAGCTAGATATTAACAGCTTTTGAATAGACACATTAGTTGTCCTTGAATTGTTACTATTTTAATAAAAATCGCATGAAAACAATAGCATCTATCTACATTTATTTAGAGAAAAGCATGCAGCAAGTGTTGCTATTTCGTGATATTCAGTTTGTGCTTCTCAGATGTCGTAATCTGTGGATGGAAAGACTGCCATACTATGTGCATCTGGCTGGCTTTTTGCTGGCTATGCCTGAAGAGAAAAGATACAGGACAGCTTCACCGCAACAGCTACTTATGCACTGTGAAGGACAGTCTCCGTCTACGGCCTCCTCGCCTATGCACAAACACTCCAGGCCAATTGCCACAAACAAAAAATACCTTCCAAACTGTAACATTTTTGCAAAAAAACAATTTCTGCAATGCACGTGATTTACAGGGCGACGCAGCACAAGATTGGACATGGATGATGTGCTGCCTTCCACTGTGTCAGCTTGATCCACCATGTCAGTCAGACGCTGCTAATTGCTGCGTTCTGGGGCGTATCGAGTGCAGTAAAGGTGCATTGAATAAGGGAGTCGGCATCTCACGGCATCCTGCTGACCAATGGTTGCTTTCCGGTGGCGCTTATTATGCTGCGCAAACAACAACAAACTCCCCCCTGTCGAAGCAGTGTTTCATGCTAATGATGTGGAAGATCTAAATTTTGACACAGCAGACCAAAAAGCACAGTCTCGCAGACAGTGCCGGGCTGATTTTTAGGCATTCTGTGCCCTTTAAATAGCAGGTCTGCGCAGACCTAGCTTGCATTCTAGGTCAGCAGGTCCGCTACTTAAACCACCAGAGCGAGCTCTGGTTGGCTCTGACGGCGGAAAAGCGGCAGGAGAGCTTATCGTTTCACATAGCCAATCGGCGCTTCTTGTGAGCGGGGTCTCCCAGACCCGCGCCTGCCCCGTGCCCCCTTTGTCGTCATGCTTTGTGATGTAATGCGACTCTCCTCTTTTGCCCGCTGCTGGTGACTGGAGCAGATTTTCTCACTCTTTGCCTAACTGCTGACTGGACCGCGCCCCTGACAGGTTGAAAGCTAATAAAACCTTTCGCCTCTGCTCAACTTTTTTTTTCGCTGCATATTATTTTCACTGCACTTGCTTTCTAGTCTTTTACTCCCCTTTTTCTTTTCTTTTTTTCTGGCAACAGGCCTTTTTGCTCTTACGTAGCAGTACATTGGCAGGACAGCCAGCCCCCTATCACTTGCACAAGGACAAGGGCCATTTTATGCGATGAACCAACCGGCCTAGACAGCACATTTTTCCTCCTCTATTAATTATCTATTAACAACAGCCATTGCTAAGAGTAGCTTCCTTCTTCAAGGCGCTCTCATCTAAAGCTTTTTTTACACATATTTTACACCTACGGCATGCTTCGTGCTCTTGCTGTTCCTTCTCATGGCAGCGGCCTTTTTCAGTGTAAATGGCCGCAGCTAAGCGCCAATGTGGGTGCCACTAGCCGCTCACTGACCACCAAGAAAAGTGATGTGTCGGTGACAAAGGGCCAGCTGGCTGCAAAGGCTACAGGTTCTATCAAAGCTTCTGCAAAGAGCCGCCCCCTTGCCACCTCGGCTCAGATTCTGCCGGATGGCTTTGTAAAGCCGGCACTCTATGACGAGAGCACGCCTATTCCACGTTGTGAGGCGTATCCGTCGACATATCATATGGGGACTTTCCCTTGGCTGCTGAGCGCTCAGCGTCAGCGCACCCCAATGGAGGACCTCGGATGCAGCCCATCGCCAGATGCTGACAGTGACCACCATGGTGTCAGCTTTGGAGACAGGATAGTCGGTGCTTCAACTCAGTTTTT
>JANBTM010000307.1:5463-16948 GCA_027578695.1 Coemansia sp. RSA 1365 | reverse complement strand
GGTAATCGGAAACAGCGCATATGCTCATATGTGTGATTTACAAAGAACCATAAATGAATAATATGGATGTGTTACAAGAATTTTTGGTTGCAAGTATACGTAGTGTTTTAGACGTATTACTGTCTAGTATACATCCAACAACCACAACAGTGCTAAAATTCTATGAATTTTTGTTAAATCGATTACCCCTACATAATTTAAAATATAGTTGTCGCCTTATAACATTTTCGTGTGTGTGGCAGCCTTCAGTTTCTAGTTGTAATACAGTTTTTTTTATAATCAAGCTTAATGAATCTCATAGAAATTGCTATCAAGCAAATATCCTACCATAAATGTGTAGTAATATCGATACCATGACAATAGCTGCATATTGTAATACGCAGCAAATAGTCTCTGAGTATATTATAAACTTGCAGTGCTCAAGTAGATAGCTATTAACATAATTCGCAGCTTTAAAATATATATACTCATTGTAGGGTGCTAGTATTAATTCCTAAGCAATATCTAATGCTGATTGGTTTAATTAACATTTTCTAAAATCAGTACACGGGAGTTATTACACAATAACTTTTTATGTTCTCCCCCGCATCTGGAAGTATCCATAATTAGACCACCAACAGCAGTAACAACCTTTGCTTTTTCGGCAACAAGGCAACACAGTATATAAGTTCACGTACTTGTAACTGGCATTTGGGTATGACAATACACCTGTTATACAAAAAAAAACAGAGATGCGCTGACTTTCTTATTTGTGGTGTTGTTGATGCGTATTATTAAAAAGTATGGAGTGTTATAATGTATCTGAGTCACCAAGCATCCCAATTAATAATAAAATGTGTGTATTATATATTTTAAAAAACTGGAAAGAGAAGGCTCTATATTCGGGGAACAGTTGTGGAGCATGAAGCCTAGAAAAGTAGCGAATTGCCCTCACTCAGCAGCGATGACCAGCTGCCGGTTCTATAATATTTCAAGACCAAACATCCAACCCATTCTCCTAACAAAGGCTAACCCGCCTTTAAACGGAAGCGGTACTCGGGCTGCACATGGCAATAGCTTCCAGTTCCCGCGACACAGTAGACAACACCACTCGCTGGATTTCTATGGAACCGTTCCCTGGTGTTGCTTCTATGGGTGGCACTGCAACTGTCCTGTCATCTATTTTAAACAGTCAAGCCACTTAGTTTGTAGAAGCTCGTTAAGCGTAGTAACAACTTTTAAAGCCAATATAAAACTTATTTAACAGCCCCTCAGACCGACTGTTACTGTTCCGGAACCTGAGAACTTCTGGCGTATGCGACTCTGTAAAATAAACAGTGTGTATCATGAGAAAATAAAAAATAAGTAGGCTACAAGAATAGAGGTTATTTACAAGATAATTGCAGGTGCAACTAAAACAAAAAATGCAGCTGGAATGGGTTTAGCTGAAATAAACACTCTTGTTTGAACACTCCTAAGCAATCAGTTAAACTTGTGCGTAAAAGCCATGCTCGCACAGGTGCGGATACTTTTTTTAGAATATATTAGCTGCATTACAAAGCAGTTACAGCTTAAAGTCGATATCGATAATGCAGAACGTGTGGGATGTATTGAGGGTGCTCAGCGTTAAAAATGCTAGTGACCTAAAGCATAAAATAATAGCATCTGCCCGTAAAATAAAATCAACTGATCACTTGGTGATTGCTTGTGTGAGGGCAGAGCTTGTGAAATCATCTACAAAGAATTTATTTTATTGCTTTACTTGTATTTTGACAGTTTATATTTTAATTAGACACATAATAGTACGTTATTAACTTTCAAAATATTATAAAGGTAACAATAAAAATATAAGCAGAAATACGGTTTCTCTCTTGGAAAGATGCACTAACCAATTTATATGTGCCTTCGACTTTAGTTTATAGCTGAAACCTAGTACCACAAAAAGTTTTTTATGTTTTGCCTTAACGTTCTCCAGATAAATAACGCAACTTGTAATATCCGTCGGCAACCGTATCTACAGTATAAGTGAGGATGCAATACAATGCTAACTACGCTGGTGGAAATGTGGCAAATTTCAGAAAGGTCGTACAAAAGCTCTTGACATAAATAATTAAAAATACATAAGCAATCAGCAGTAAAGGCTAGACACTTTTTATTTAAAACTTTGCATTACCTTACATCTTGAGCAAACATGTATTGCATTATTTTAGTTTTGTATTTTGCCAGTTGTAAAAGACTATCAATATCATTAAGAACTTTTTCGATAACAAGAACATTGCTTAAAAATAGCCTACACTCTTATTGAAATTTAACGATGTAGCAACAATTATTTTTATTGTTTTATGCGCTTTTCTAAATATGACTGCTCAGTTAATGGCAAAAGCAATAAAATTAAAGTTGAATTATCTAAAAGATAGACATGTGGTTATAAATGATAAAACAACTTTTATCGCAAGTTCACATTAAAGTATAAATTTTATATTTTTTTAAATCAAAACAGCTATAAAACAAAAAATAGAAGAGAAAAAAAGAAAAAGAAAAAGAAAATAGAAAGAAAAAAATAGAAGGAAAGAAAGAAAGAAAATATAACAAGAGATTTATTCCTCATACGAATCCTTGAGAAGCATTGCCAGGTTTTCGGTCACCGTACTTATTTCCTTGGCAAGCGTGTCAATATCCTTGGTGGCAGGACGACTTTCAACTTGTTTGCCGATTGCGTCCAGGCACTCAATTTTAACTTTTGAGTACATATCTTCAACGAACATCTTTACATTCTTTATATCATCGCTGTTCGCAGCAATATTATTTATGACCATGTCCTGATTCTCTGAGGAGTCCTTTATTTTGTTTTCTAGCTCTAACACCGCTGAAATAAGTAATTGTTTATCAGCGTTTGTTTTTATGGCCAGGGTATTGATTTGTACCTGTAGCTCCTTAACAACGAAGTACATTTTCACAAGAGCAAACACAAGTCCAAGGACCAGCACAAACAAGATAATAATCGTCATATAACAACAACCTGTAGTGGGCGCAGGTGCCTGCTTATAGACCGTACCAAGGTTGTGTGCAATACCTTCTATAGTAATCCACTGCGTCTCTGTGTGCGTATCCACAACTGGAAGTGGTAATGGGAAGTTCTCAAACATAAGTCTCTCTGCTGGATCAAACGTCGGTAGAGGAGTTGCCATTTGCGCGTAAATCGGTGAAACAGTTGCTGACGGAGCAGCGGGCCAGTTCGAGGTTGCAGAGAAAAGAAGCCTGACAGGCGTAAACATGAAAGCCCAGATGCAAGTCATAAAAAGCGAGAACAGGATAATCAAAAATCTCTTTCTTGGAGGAAACACGAAAGCAAGTCCAAGCAGGAACATTGCAAACATCGGAAACAGAAAAGCAAAGAACATTGTGAAGAGCATTGCTAAATGGTAAAGAAACTTGTAAACAGTCTGTAAAAGCTTAAGAGGGGTAGAGTGGAGTTGTTAAGTAAATACAGAAGAAAAGTTGCAGACGAGTTTCAGAGGGAAAGGGTGCTTGTTTATATAAGACGCCAGAACGGACGCAAATGCTTCTGTCACGTTCGCTTGGAATTCAACGCGCAATTTCTTTTTTAAAATAATCATTACGCGACAGCAGCCGGCAGTGGGAGAAGAACGCAATTTGGCTGTGGCGCAGGGCTCACAGTGTTTTATTTATGTGATGTGGCTTTTCTTGGGCGTGAAGAAGAAGAAAAAGTTAAGCTGACTTTTCTGTCCAAAGAGGGTGCTGGCCTGAAAGCGTCGGCGGAGATTCAACTGGTGCTTTTTGAAGTTATTTTATATTTTTTTGGCAGAATTGCAACCAATCTTAATAAACAAATATCCAACAATTACACAGCACTACTGAGCATAGAGCAATATGTACAAAGCGCGTTTGACTGATTTCACAGCAGCTATGGCCAGAATTTCTTCTATGCTGAATAGCTTTTATTTATAATTGTAGTGTTTAACAACCATACAGAATTTTCTCATAGAAGCGTACAGTTACATGGCCAAACTGCGTCGCTAATGCATCCGTGGGGGTTGAAAGGGCACCTGCAAAAATGTATGGTTTATTTATAATTAACAAATCATAAGATTCAATATATAGACAGATACCAGCGTAGATATGACAGTCCGAATTTGAACTATTGATTCCACTGTATTTACACAAGTAACAAGGCACAACACATAACAGATATGCCACCTCATTTTCATATTGCGTAGATATACCAGAAAAAAGGTTCGGTTACTTTTTCATGTCACTGAAAGTATGAGACCGAATGCAACAACCACTTCAGTTTTTAAAAAGCGTAGGTAATTTTACGAAAACGGCATCATTGCCTTAAATGTACTTTAAAGGCTTTACCACGCTCTGTTGGCTTTAAAATTCGACACAAAAAGGAAAGCTTATCTGTTTTGTCCAGCGTCAATGTCAGTTTTCTTTATCCCAAACACAAATGTAAAAAACCGTAGAGCGATTAAGTTTGCCCAGCTCCCAGGAAAGTTGATGCTCAAAGACATATGTTGAGGTGTTCAATGCTAACTTTTGTTAGTTCTAAGCAAGTAAGCGACAAGAAAACTAAAGCAACGTCAAGACAGCAGCACCCACAAGATATTTTTGCTGAGAAATAAACTTGTTATTTGTTATTTCATTTGTAATAGACAAAACTAGCATCACCGCAATTAGATTAAGCAATGCACACTTGAGAGAGTGCCAATTGGGTAGGTTAACGATGTGAACAATAAATCTGGTGCCGCATGTTTGGGTGGGTATTTGTGATTTTGAAGTGTTAGCTTATGTTTTGGCACGCTTAGGTATAAACACGCAATCCGATAATAGGATTGTAGCTGTTTGAAATGGCATCCAGTTTGTAGTATATTGAAATCCTAGAAAAAAAGGTGCATATTCTATATGGTTGTGAAGGTGTGTTGTTCTGTCTAGTTTTTATTGAAAGTGCATGTTATATTTTTTATTGTAAATAACGTGTAGAAACTGCATGGATACTATTGCGTTTATCCACATAGTTTGCAAAAAAAAAAAAAAGCGATATTAATGCGTGATATTCAGTTTGTGCATGAGAGAGCAGGACGAAGTTTTATGCACGTGATGCACATGTTTAAATAGTGTGATCTGCTGAGTAATTAGGCGATTCGTAGATTTTCCAGAATTTTTTTTGGACCGGGGGTGCTCACAAAGCTCGTGCGTAGTAGGAAACCGACGACGATGCGCACTTCTGCTTCACTCGCATCATCAATACGTACAAGCCTCACTTGCCACTTATTCTAGCACACAACAGAGCCAACAAGTGGTTATATTTGCAGTGGTAACATACCTTGAGTTTTTTAACAGCGACCTTGAAACATCGCGCGCCGAACCAACCCACTTTCCGACGCATTAAGATCCAAACGGGACATACAGAGGCGATCAGCAAGATTTTTGTGGAGGGGCTTCTTTTGGACACTTAATATACAGTTGAACATTCTGCAGACACATAAGCAGAAATATGGCAGCTGAGAATGGAGCGCATGTTGAGCATGAGAGTGCGCTGCATGAACTGGAAGCTATTAATGAAGACATCAACGTCATTGTCGAACAGCTAGGTAAAACAAGTTGCTGGTATTTGCACAGAGGCTACATAAACAGAGCGGTGATATAGTAATTGCATGTATGCTAACAATAACAGCCGATGTGATGCATAACTCTTTTGTAGTTGATGAGGAAGCAGCACTTCATGCAAAGTACGAGCTGAAAAAGGCACCACTTTACAAAAAGCGCCAGGATGTTGTTGCAAATATTCCCAAATTCTGGCTAACATGCGTAAGTAGGCAGCCATATTTTTATGCTAGAATCAACAACGAGCCCGCGAGCTGGCGGTATTGGTAATTCTCAAAGTCCAGTCGGTATATTATTATCTAACATACATGAACATATATCTATATTTTTGTATATGCGGACTGCATTTTCTATTTGTAGCTCGAAAAGCACCCGATCATAAGTAAGTTGCAAAAGGCCCGGCAAGCACAGTGGCAATGGCTGCTTTGAAAGCATTTAAAGTTATTTTCATAAAACTAATTACACCACTTTTTATGCTGATTTATCTGTTGCAAATCCGATGCCAACCTTATTTTTTTGGGACCGATCACCGCCTTCTATGTTTGGATTGTGCTAGCCTCATTGATTGAAATGGAAGATGCAGAGGTAAGTCACAGTTTTTTTGTTTTTGCAACGGGCCAGTAATTGGATATGTTATGTAGCTTTTTTACCCAGAATATGCTGTGATAACGTGCTTAGAACACTACATCATGTAATTGACACTGTAGGCCATTGCGTACCTCGAGAGTATTGAAATCGAGCGCTCTGTCAAGAATCCTATTAATTATAAAATAATATTTGTTTTCGGCGAAAACCCTTACTTTGCGCAGCGCAGACTTGTCAAGGAGTTTGATTTTAGCAACAAGGGGGATGTCAAGGTTACAAACCACGAGATCAAGTGGAAGGCGGACAAGGACCTGACCGCGTCAGCCAAGAAGGAAAAGGCCGGCAAGGAGGAGGCTAACGATGATAGTGACCAGTTCTCTGAGAATGAGGAGGCTAGTTTTTTCTGCTGGTTTGACGATGAGAACGGCTCCGAGCTTGCGGATCTTATTGCCAATGATCTGTTTCCCAACGCTGGAATGTACTACACCGGCACCATCAACTCGGATGATGAGGATGAGCTAGCGGGGTTTGAGCTTGGCGACAGCGAGGGCGAGGAAAATGACGGCAGCGAGGATGACGCTGAAGATGCGCCTACGCCCAAGCGTGCAAAGCACGATTAGCTTGTCTTTGTGGATAGTTTCTATCATTATTTGTGCACCGACAATGCACGTAGCCACTTTAATAGGCTTTTTCAATTAAATATGCTCAAAAAGCAATTCGTATTAAAGGAGAAAAACACCACAGTGGTTTGTGTCTTGAGCTAGGCCACAGCACATTGCCTTCTTTGTACGCGCTAAAAAGGGCCACCCGCCCTTAATGCTGACAAATGCTGTTAACAAAGGCGATATATAAAACAGTCATGGCCAATTCACCTTTTGGTTTTTCGTACACATTTTATTTTAAAATATTACTCTTGAAACAAAAAGTAAAACATCCACACTTTTACCAACATTCTTTAGTCAAACCTGTACACTAACTACTTTGCTAGCACCCATTCGTTATCTGTTATTAACAAAAGCCATGGGTCGTCGTCCTGCTCGCTGCTACCGCTACTGCAAGAACAAGCCGTATCCCAAGTCGCGCTTCTGTCGTGGTGTACCGGATTCCAAGATTAGAATCTATGATCTGGGGCGCAAAAAGGCCAGCGTTGATGAGTTTCCTTTGTGCGTGCATTTAACGTCAGATGAGCATCAACAAATATCAAGTGAAGCACTGGAAGCTGCGCGTATCAACGCCAACAAGTACATAACCAAGGTGTCGGGGAAGGACTCGTTCCATCTCCGCGTGCGTGTGCACCCATTCCATGTGCTGCGCATTAACAAGATGTTGTCGTGCGCTGGTGCTGATCGTCTGCAAACAGGTATGCGCGGGGCTTTTGGAAAGCCTTACAGCACAGCAGCCCGAGTCAACATTGGACAGGTTCTGATGTCAGTGCGCACCAAGGACGATAACAAAGCCCCAGTTATCGAGGCATTGCGTCGTTGCAAGTACAAGTTCCCTGGTCGCCAGAAGATTGTTATCTCCAAAAAGTGGGGATTTACCAAGCTCACGCGCGAGGAGTACATTGAGGCGCGCGCCAAGGGCCTGGTTGTGCCTGATGGGGCACATGTCAAGTACTTGTCCACGCACGGCCCGCTCTCTGCACATCTCGAGCAGCTTGCAGATTAGATTCTAATCATTTACGGTCACATCTTTACACTCGGATTTTTTCTGGCGCCTTCCGATTTTCGGACATGGTAAATCTTAGAAAAAAATAAAGCTGGCTTTTACTAAATGATGAAATTGCATGCATAACATGAAAATAGAAAGACAGAGACATGCAAAGACAGCAGCAGTCACCACCAATCATTCCTTTGCGCATTTTCAAATCCAACCTTTGCCTGCTGTTTTTTTATGTCTCCACTTTGACGTTTATTCTTTTTGATTAACATGGCTACAAGAAAAGTGCGCTGTCCTTTCAAAGTTCCATTTAAAAGGATTCATTTCCAGTACAAGCAGAAATCCTCCTAGATGAACTTGCTCTCACCTCTGCATATCATATATTTTAAAATATCTGTAAACCACTTTTTTTAGACTACAGGCTGCTGAGTAGAAATAAACAGCCAACATGTCTGACATAGAAGCTGCTGGCGACAGTAGCACTGAGGAGCGCACTCTGTTGCTGAATATGTCTCCATCGGACGCAAGCCTTGAGATTGCAAAGCGGGATACATCCGAGCCATATAGAGCGGTGGCCTGGAACGAGATGGTCTGGATAGCTCTCAAGTCGTCACAAACAGCAGTAGCGCTAATGCTCGAGGAGTCGTTTTTCTTTGTAAATGTCATGTCAGTAAGCCACCTGGGGGCAAATGAGTTGGCAGCAATGTCACTTTCGGTCTCCTGCACGGCGCTAGCAATTTTGGCACCAGTGCATGGATATGTTGTAGCAATGGGTACATTCTGCAGCACAGCGTATACTGCGTCTAGCGACAAGACGCTTGTCGGGTTTCACTTGCAACGCGGACTGATTGCAATATTTTTGCACTTGCTGCTTATGATACCCTTTTTGTGGAATGCCGAGAGGGTGCTACTGGCGCTTGGACAAGAGCCAGTGGTTGCACACCTTAGCGGTACATACCTGCGTATTCAAATTCTGGGCATGGCACCACTAGCAGTGTTTGAGGCATGTAAACGCTACCTGCAAGCACAGGGCATAATGAGTGCAAGTACCTTTATTGTAATTGGTGTTGCGCCAATACACTGGATCAGCAACTTTTTCCTTGTTCGTTCTTCAACGTACGGTATTGGGTTTGTAGGCGCGCCTATTGCTACAGTCATGTCTAATTGGCTGATGTTTATTGGGATCATTGTGTACATACTGAGAAGCCGAGCTAATGAGACGTGGGGCGGATGGAATGCACGGGCATTTGGCAAGATGTCCGAGTTCTACAAGCTGGGTGTCTCTTCGGTGTGCTCTTCATACGCGGGCTGGATTGGTTTTGAGCTGCTTACAATTAGCGCATCGTATTTCGGAGCAATTCAGCTCTCTGGTCAAGCAATCATGCTGAACACAGTGGAGCTGCTTTTCCAGTTTAGCATGGGTCTTGGATCCTCAACTACTGCTCGCGTCGGAAACCTAATCGGAGCCGGCAAGCCCCGTCAGGCACGTATTTCCGGCGACATGGCGTTCCTTGCCTCGGCAGCCGTTGGTGCAGTCGGAGTCACGTTACTGCTGCTATTTGGCGACTTGTGGACATCAGTGTACACAACAGATCCTGAAATTGCGCGTGTGACAGCAATGCTTATGCCAGTTGCCTGCATATTCATTATCAGCGACGGTATGAATGCCATTGGTGGAGCCATATTGCGTGGACTGGGAAGACAATACGTGAATGCCAGCACATACTCTATTGGCCTGTACTGCGTCGGTGTTCCAGTTGCCGCATTCCTGGCATACAGAATGCATATGGGTGTCCTTGGATTGTGGTGGGGACTGTGCGCCGGGGTCATAACTGCCAGCACTACCCAGCTAATCTATATAAAATCAAGGGTGAACTGGAAAAACGAGGTGCGTCTGTGCCTCCAGAGACTCCTGCGCAACGGCACTCAAGAGGAAACTGAGCCAGATACAAATACGTCATAGGCCACCATCGCTTCTAACAAACTTCTAACCCCCCCCCCACAGAAGTTTTAATTCAATGGCAAAGATATCACTGAAACACTTTTGAATTGCTTTATAATATCGCTCATTTTCAACCGAAACAAGCAAGTTTTCTATTGGGCCAGTAACAACCGCATATGGCTTTCGACACAACATCATGCATTACGTAAATAACAGGCAACCATGGCCAGTTAGAATTGCTTCATATTTTGTCTATTTATAATACAAAACCATATGAACACATCTGCAAATGTATTCTGAGTCGTATAACATAAAACCACGAAGCTGTACACGACCTTAGTTGTTACTTTTTCTTTGAAAGCATTTCACGAAAGCCGGCAATTACCTGGGCCTCTTTCTTCAGACGTTCCTCCTGATTCTGCAGCAACATCTGACGTTTTTCTTCGGCGCTCACAACCTGATTTTCCTTGCGCACACGAACAGCGTTCATACGACGGTGGCGGTTTCCACTCATCACATAGCCGCTGTTTTCCAAGCGCTCAATCATATTTTGGTCCATGCCAACCTCGCCCCGACGAGGAATTCGTTGATCTGCCTGCAGATATGCCGCCATGGCAGAACCCTCACCTGGAAGCAGTGCTTTTGCAAAGTCACCTTCCGTCAGCGTCGTTGGCATCTGCTCATGCAAAGGCAGTGGACCGATATCCTGTTCTCCTGTTTCTCCGTGTGCTATAGGCTTGGAAGACACTCCCCCGGGTGTTTCGCGAGGGGACAACGCTGAGCGTTCTTGTTTATGAGATCCGCTTGCGTTGTCACTTCCATAAGCGCCAACACTGTGTTCCTCGTCACTGTAATCAGATCCATTTCGGCCATGCTGCCGGCTACTGGGCCTCTCCTTTTTAGATCTGCGCTTCAAAGAGCTACTTTTCCCTTTTCTGTGGTGCTTGGAACTGGTGTGATGTCGAGAGCGCGACGAGTGCTTCTTTCTCCTCGAACTTGCACGTTCTTCCGATTCTGCGCTGATATCGCCTGGAGCATCAGATTCATCACTAGTTCCTGTAGTATTGTCGTCAAACCTGCCCTGCATTCTTGCAATAATCTTTTCTTCCTCCAACCGATCTTCCTCGTCTGCTGATTCTGTTGGTGACGAAGGCCATATAGAAAACTGTTTAGCATACCGCTGCCTTTGCCTTTCCGCAAGGACCTCGGGATCAATCTGCCCCCCTCCACCTTTGTGGTCTCGAGTGAAACGCGAGTCACGTCCGCCAAACCCATCCCTTGATGGTCGGGTAGGCTGGTATGTCGCGCGGTTCTGACTGTTACTCCCGTTGCGGTAATTTCGTTGAAAATCCCGCGAGCGCTCTTTTTCGTTGGAGTTGTATTTAGTACGGCTACTATCCCAACGTGTCCTTCTACTACGAGTTTGTTCACGACTCCTGCTTCTGTGATCGCGTGTTATAGGGCTGTGCGAACGCTCGCGGCTATCGCGCCTACTATGGTGGCGCCTGTGTGGTGATGACATGACGCTATATAATTGTAATCAAACAGATGATGAATATGGTAAGCCGACATAACTTCATGGCAAGCTCCGGTCTGCAAAAGTTATTGGCTTTACAATCAGGCCAGGCAGGAGTATGGGGTTGCATCAGCACTGACCAATGAAAACATGCTTTAGCATAAGCACTTTTTTTT